>JABFFF010000075.1:0-58217 GCA_013623665.1 Fusarium sublunatum
CTCTATAACAGCTCTGCAGAGTTTGCCCGCCCCTTTCGATCCATCAGTCCAGATGACCATGCTTTCGAGAAAAGTCAATCACCTCCCTCACTCCTTTCTCCAAGCTAATCCAGTCCCGCCCAGCCCATTTTTGAAGTAGTTCAAGTGCAATGTCGTCCTCGAACTTGTACGATAAAACAGGGTTCCCAGCCACAAAATCATCTTCAAAATCCTCATCAGGGTAAGAATCTCGAAATATTGCCAGGATATTATTCCAGTTGAAGGATCTCGCCGCGACTTGAATACGAGCGCCCTCCACGTCGGGGTCGACGGCTGCGGCAACGTAGATGGCAGCCACGTCAGATACATGGGCGTAGTATACTACAACCACACCGTTAGCCTATCAACTATTGACCTGACCTTTGTAAACTCACCTGTGGTATTCTCAACCAGTGCTCTTGTTTTACCAAGGTATAATTGCTGCAAAAGCTGATTCGGCATAGGAGTACAATGCCTCTCATCTAGTGGATCGCCGAATACCCAACAAGGACTGACCCGGTTGACTACCCATGGCAGTTTCTCATCTGCCACATATTTCAATACAGCTTTCTCACCCTCAATCCGACCAACCATAACCGCCGCAAGAAGGCGGCTCAACTCATATGGCGGTGGCGCCCACGCTTGCTCGACCAGATCGTCATTCCATGTATCTTTAGTGATTGTCAAATCCACGCCAGGTTTCGGCCATGTGGCTGACCACAGTGCTGATGTCAGAACGAAGCGTTTCACCGAAGGCTCCTTGGCGGCGGATCGACACACTGCCAAGGCAGCCTCGACAGCTGAAGGCACAGCTACGTTGGGGTCTGGCGAGAATTCGCCGATGGCTGCGATATGAATTACAACCGAGACGCCCTTGACCGCATCGTCAAAGTCATTGGCCTTTGATGTGTCGGCGAGAACCAGCTCCATGCGTCCCTGCTCAACGAAAGGCTTGACGACTTCATGCTCCAGAAGCCATTGGCTGTACTCAAGATTCCGCACGCTTCCGCGCACATTGAAACCTTGCTTGAGAAGCTCTATCACCACGTGACTGCCGGTGTAACAGTTGGCTCCTGTGACGAGAATCCAAGAACCTCGGGGAATTGCAGTCGGTAAATGGCTCATACTGGACGGTAGTTGTAGTCAACAGACTAGAATCGATGAGAGAGTCGCTATAAGCCTGAGATTGGGGCAACAGGTAAAGTACTTGAACTGGACTATGGTATCAGGATTGGTATGGCATGCAACTTTATTAGCTGTCTTGCGGTCGCAGGTGAAATTGAGATGGACAAATATCTTCCCCTACCGGTGTAAGCTCGGACTTAGTGTATTTCCGTAGTCGTTAGCTTGCGGTAGACCTGAACTATAGATGAATCTGTCGTCTATTAGACGGGGGGGCTAGTGGGTGTTTAGTTGAAGACGACGCTGACTAATATTACCTAAGATGATAATCTTGTTTCTCTTCGTCTGATTTAGCTCGGTAACATGATTCGCCACACTTCAATTCTGAGCCTTTGCTGTATGACACCACAGCATGAATTTGTCTGAAACGGGCTCTGGGAGTGCCATATGGGCAATTTGAATCTCATTTAAGGAATATTGCGTGGTTGGTTGGGGCTTGTGACGCTTCCTGAGAGTTTAGTGTTGGAGGATGTTAATGTTATATATAACCTATGAAACAGCAACGAAACAAAACACACTCGGTTGCTCGGATATTCTCCTCTCCCATACCAATCTTCAGTATCCAACTCTATTCTTGATGAAACTCGACCAGTTGTCAATTGGAGCCTCATCCTTGACCGTGTCCCAGAGCTTGTCAATTCTTTCAACAACCTCAACTGGCAATGGACCATCTGCCAACCCACTGAGGCTCTCCTGTAGTTGACTGGGTCGACTGGCACCAATGATCATGGCATCGCCATATTCTGCCTTTAGGGCTGAGTGATAGGCCACCCATCTATACGCCAACAGAACCTTGGAAGTGCCTGCCAGCTCTGCCAGCTCCTCCCATTCGTCCAAGGCCTTGATTAATGATGGTTTGTTATACAGCGCGTTATACATGTCGCTGCCTGGCGCACCTGCTCCAAAGCGTCCCAGAGCTGTGCCAGCAGTAAGATCTTGGGGTGTCTGGGCGAAAAACCCACCGGCAAGAGGAGAATATGCGTAGAAGCACATGTTCAATTCACGAAGAACAGGAAACAATGTGCTTTCGAACCGTCGCGAGACAGCGTTGTAATTGCCCTGAAATACAGTCGGCAGGACTGTCCCCCGGGCCTTTGCAAGATCATACACCCTGCGCACCATTTCAGGTGTATGGTTAGATAGCCCAAAGCGCTTGAATCGTCCGGTCTGAAAGATTTCCTGGACGGTGTCGAGCGTCTCTTCCAGTGGAGTATCCGGGTCGGGTGAATGGAGGTAGTAAACATCCAGAATGGGATTGTTCAGTCGTTTCATGGTCCGTTCAAATCCTTCTAGCATTGCCTCCCGCTTCAAGCTTCCTTTGCTTAAGGTGGAGGACTTGGAATCGATGGTGAAGGCGTCCTGGGCATTCAACGCTCCAATTGCCTCTTCGCTCCCTGGATATACCCAGGCCGTGTCGAGGTTATGGACATTGTGCTTTTTCAGCGTTTCAAGTATTTCCAGCTGAGCTTCTCGGGGGCTTCTTGCTATCTGTTGACATCCGAAAACGTACTTAACGGCGTCGGTCATTGTGAGATGTTGCAACAGGCAGTCTAACAAGAGTATAAATAAAATTGGTAGTCCAGGTTGGAAAGAGCCACGTGGAGTAGTGCTTAGAGGCTGTGGATTCGTGTTATAAAGTCTGTCTCTGTGGCGGGGCCGGATGTTCCGGATCTGGCCGGGGCACCCGAGACACAAGCCGACGCTCATAACTTAGAACTGATGTTTCGAGGGTTCAGGTTTGCAACTCTATACCCGCGAGATATTAATTCTACGACATCAAAGTCTCCAAACTTTAGCCAGAGACCTGTGCGGATGCCCTTTACGCTAAATTAATTTCGGGCAATGACTTCTCACCTAACCCCATACATGAGCCAGAGCAGTAACCCTAACAGTGAGACTTAAACAGTCTATTGTGTTTCAAATGCAGATTGGATTTCCAGCATTACCAATTTCATCCATATAAGCCAATAACCAGCGCAGAAATTTCTCATCCAGTCTCGTCTCGTATCTCTTCGTCTGCCCTAGAAGCCAACGAGCAAGATTCAGACGGAGAGAGAGAGGAGAGAGAGGCTGATGCTCAAGAGCAACGATACTACCCTTAATATCCTGCTGAACGAGACACGTGCGGATAGATTCCGTCTAGTCAGTTCGTAGTCTCAATCGACTTTCCCGGGATCTTTCAATCGACGCGTAGTATGTTGATTTATGTTGTTAGCTGGGTGAGAATTGTTTGGCGGCAAAAACAACAATTTGTTACAGACAGTATTTTATTTGAGCACTCTCTTCCGTCGTTCTTTTATACAGAGCTGATAAGGGTGCGTCAAGATGACAACGGGGCTGGTTGGTGCGGCGGAGAGTGATGAGCGTAACGTGCCTGGTTCGGCAATTGTTAATGACACTCTGGCGGAGAGTTCATGTCATAAAGTCGATGGATGACGAGTCATTCGCCAAGATAGAGAACCCTGCTGTGTAGGACCTGGTATTCTTCGGCGGAAATGGTCCTCGTCGTAGTCACGCACAGAAGCGTGCTCTTGATCATCTGAATCATGTGAGGTCAATCGAAGGCTTTCTGAATAGCAAAGGCGAGCGTGTGGTCGCATCATGGGCTACTATCCGCATTGTAGCATGACTACACTCTGCGTTCTTGATAATATAGGAACCTGACCATATTTCACTTGGTGATACTCCTTGATAGTGTCGAAGTCTCGGTGTTATAATGCGAAAACTGAAGGGGTTATGACTGAAATCACAGCCCGAAATCGACACATACGACCATACCTACCGGAAAATACGGGATCCCGTCCGCTCTCCCATAGTCAAGCCGGTAAGGGGCGGATTAGTAGTTGGGTCGGTGACGACCAGCGAATCCCCGCTGTTGTATGTTTTTGCTCCTGTTATATATAGACCGGCCACCTTTCTCTGGCTGCAGTCGAGACAGTTATTTTTGCCAATTGACGAGGTGGCACCCACATCATACATAATCTTTTCACTTTGGTAGGAGAGCTGAACTTGTTGCGTACGCGATATAGGCGGATGAACAAGGTGGAAAGCGAAGAAAGATAGAGTCCTGACATGCTGGGCACTAGAGGGTTGCTCATATAGAAGAGTGAGACCAAGGAGGCATGCATGTTTGGATTAAACTTTGACCTCGTAGTGAGTTGCTAGGACGGGTGAGTGGAGTTTATGTGTCTCGTGTTAGTCAACCCCAAATTTGCTAGATACACAAAACCCAACGTTATCAACAGCAATCGGCTATCCTTATAGGCTCACTTAAATATATTTCCACGTTTAATAATGATCTGATGGCTAGTGAAGGACCTTTCAGCTGTTTCTGTTAGTAAACCCAATCTGTACTGTACTGGGAGTGACTTGGTGAGGGTGGCTGCAATGCTAGCTGAGGGTTGCCTCTAGGCTAGCCACTATTGGATTCAGACTCTTGTCGCATGTAAAATGTGCCGTAATCTCTTGTATATTAGCTATTACATGACTATCATGACAATGCCCGATGTCGCTCAAATTCATTTGCTTTTGCGCTGCGCCAAGATTAGCCACAAGCCCTGCTACAACTCCCGCGTCGCGTCGCGTCGCTCACTCGCTCATAACATCAACATCTACATGAATCCAACCTAGGTAGGCGATATAGCAGCCCGACAACGCATGATTAGTTGAACAGGGTAAGAGTACGTATCAATCTCTCTGGTTACTCAGGCCTCAAGATGGCCCGTACCCACGATCCAGTCTCGAGAGCTTCGGGTAGCTCCAGAGGCAGAACAAACGCTCGAGTAACAATCAACTCAACGCACCCTTGTCGACAGCGCAGACCCTCAAACAGGGAAACATGCTTTGGAGTAACCACATCTCTGAGTGCGCCAAGTCCTTGAACACGCCGTTTGACTGGAAAGTCTTTGAACCCGGCTACCCCTTTGGTGAGGAGCACACTCCCAATCATCGTCATCCACTCCCTCGACATCTTGTCTTCTTCTGTCATGCAAAATCTCACTGGACCTTCTGCTATGTCGACACCTCGAGCGACGTGATACGCCACTAAAATTCTATTAGGGGCATTAATATGCCCGTCAACAGGATTCAGACCTGGCTTGCTGCCAACAATGTTGGGCAGGGAATGACTGTCTCTTCGGAGGTGAGGGCTCGATATGGATCGGGGGTCAGTTTGACTAACTCGGCCTAGGAATGTGCTCAACAAGACGATGATTACAACTGTGGCGTCTTTGTGCTCGTGTTTCTCAGGGCTCTGCTCGAGGGACGAGAAATTCCACAGACGGTCAAGCCCGATGTGGAACGGCGTTTCTTTGCTGATTTGGTCGATAAAGACAGGTCTAGCCCGCCAGAAGCGCCGCGTACTCTTATGCCATCATCAGCCTGGCCTGAGCCAGAGGTCACTGCCAAGGCAAAAAGAATCTATGATCTCATGTCCGCAATCCCCAGGGACACTCAGCCTTCGTTGCTATCGGGCCGCCGCAAGCTTCGCCCGATCGACATCCAAAGGATTCTCAACATGTCAGCCAAGGGGTCCATGTCCCATCTCCTCCTTTATTACCGCTACCAAGAAACAAAAACTGGCATAAAGCGCATAGGCAAGGCGCTGAGTATCGCGGCCGAGAAACTCGACATGTTGAGGCAGCGTCTCGACTCGCACCGAGATTGGGTGGTGGACCAGCAGCGTCAATTGCAAGAGCTTGAGAAGACGATTTTTGACCCTCAAGAATCCGCGTTACTTGACGGTCACATACGTGAGTGGCTCGAAAATGCTCCTCGAACGGCCGGGAACGCCGCCTGGGTGGACAAGATCGTCGCTGCGGCGGATATCCAGCACAAAGATTTGATTGCCAGAAACACATCAAGCATTGTTCACTTGGCGGGACTTCAGAAGTCGTACCAATCTGGAATTAGCGAGGAAAGGCGTCTCGAGGGAAAAGTCTCGGCGTGCGAGGACCGTCTAACGAAGCTAACGGAAGCGTGTGACAAAGACAGGGCCCAGCTGCGGAAGCTGAATGGTCGGTTTCCGGTGTTTTGGGAGCAGGAAACTAATGAACAGGAGAGTAATGAAATAATGTTGTGATCTGATGACTGGAATGGCTCTACAATGAAGAGTCTGGCATCATAACACGCTGGTTAGGGACACAGCCAACTATCTTACGCGGCGTTTGTGGAATGGAACAGAAGCAGAACACAGAATGAAACACAGTAGTAGAGCGCCTGGACAGGACGAATTGTGTAGAGACTCATGCACGATAAGCGTCCCAGAGTCAGCCTCAGTCCTTGCCAGGCGTAGAAAGCATGTCGCCAGCTGTCAGTCGAAGCAAAGGGCGGACAGAGCCTGTCCAACCCAAGCTCATGAAGAGTCAATCGCCCAAAACTTCTGCTGCTGCCAGCCAGTTCAGATTGAATGCCATGTACGATGTTGCTATGGATATGTCTTAACTTCTCTCCATGTGTAATGAATAGCGTGTTTAGCAAAAAAGCCATGGGCATTTCGGCATGCATACCGGACTAAGGCGTGAATCTTGTTATACTTGTTATGAATGCGTAGAGGAAGATATAAGCAAGTAATGTGTGCCAGAACGTTCTGGGCTGTTGCTCGTCTATCAAACACGTAACAAAAAACATGCGAACAAAGGCATGCGTCAGCGTGTTCTTTCTACCGCCCAAAAATAGACAATGAGGGATGAACATGGCAATAAATTCATGCTTGCCACTTTTCTTGCCTTATCTATACTATAAAAGCTCCCACCTCGCTCTGCCAGTTATTCCCTTTGCTACACCATCGCATGTGCTCACTCTCTGCCTTATTCCTCATACCACCGGCGTTGCATGTGTTTTTAACAGAACAATGCAGGTACCATGCTTAGTAGCTGTCTAGGCTGAATTTGTTCTTTTTACGGTAATATCAGTAGGCAAGAAAAATCTTCGTTGTTCTTGACTCCCACATTCTCGACGGATTGCTTCGACGACCGAAATGACCCTGAAACTGAATGGTGCAGGACGACAAGCTCGAGTACGCATGTCATCTACCCCCGAGACGTAGTAATTTGGACAATCCTGAATTATTTCGGTGGTTCGTCGATTGTGCGTTGATATCTTGTCGCGCCCGGCGGTATCTCCAGGGGTTGTTAGCATTGCACCACGCCACCCTTACTCCTGTGTCGCTTCCTCTGGGCATTCCAAATCATCATAAACACTTAATAATGCATATGATGAAGTTCAAGTCCTATCTCATAACTTCTCTGCTATTTCATGTACATGCTCGCCACGGGTGATAAGCATCATGGGCTGATAGAGACACAGCCAAGTCGGAAAGCAAATTTGACAGCACTGTCCGTGGCCGTCGCCGTACCCTTACTGCCAGTGTAGCCTGGCAGTTAACTACTGCAAAACTTACCCTGGCCTTCTCTGTTCTTCCTCTGCATCATCATCTTAGCCTGAAACATAACACAACCCTCTCCACCACCAACCTTGAGCGACTTTCCGCTACAAGCCTTGCTGGGGGATCTCGTTTTATTATTACTATCAGGGATACGAAAAGGGAAGCGGTGTTGCCATCACCAAGCTCAACGCCTCACGAACAGAGAGCGACGAGCCACGACTACGCATTTCAAGCCCATTTTGATCCCCAAACACCACGCACCCACGCCTCCAGTGCCTAAACAAAACCCCATTTCCCCCTATCCTTCAACTAAGCGTCTGAAGCAAACGTCGAAAATATTTCAGCGCGCCAAGCACGTTTGTTCGCTCTCCCTTCACCTGCCAACAAACGCACGACCAACAACGATCAACACCAGTGTTTGACACTCTATTGCAACAGCAGAATGCAGGAAATGATCGCAAGGATGGCGAACGAACGATCAGGGACTTCGATAACCTCCCCCCATTCCAAGAAACCTCTTCCCAAGCAAATCCTACATCATTTTGAACATTTCGAAGCTGGACGACACGTTCCTTCATTTGCTTCGTTCTCTCTCGACGCCGATACCTTTCAGGATAACCGTCTCACACTTGAGACACTTTTCAAGAGATTTGACTACCATTCGAAGTGCGGTGTTCTCACCATCCTTATGCCTTCCCCTATCCACAACGACACCGCCTTCAAGGCAGGACAAATCATTCAGCAGAAGCTTGACCACATTCTCAGGACCCTGGTTAACGCACCAATCATTCAAAACCGCCAGTCGCGCATGGTCAACCTGGAGGATAGTGTCGTCCAACCCGACCAGGCGTTTCAGGATGATGAGGCTGCTGTTCCTGGAGTTGTGTTGGAAGTGGCAGTATCGCAAACTATGGCAAACCTGAAGAAGAAAGTACAACGATATATCTGGAACTCGACTCGCGCTGCCAAGGTTGTTATTGGTGTAGACATCAAGGCGACTGGTTCAGCTGTGACTGTGTTTCGCGGACGAGATGAACCCGTCGAAGGACAGTCTGGTTGGAAGCTAGTGGCATACAAATCCTTTGGCCCTATGGTACGTCGTCACCGAGCTACGTTACTTACTACACTTATTGACCACTGATGCCAGACTTTTGAGACCGCAGACGGAGACATGGTCAATGGTAGCCAGTTCTTTGATCTCAGGCTTGCCGATTTTGCCCACGACGATACCTCGTCTACCTACCCAGATGGGTACATCAGGATCTATTTGGAAGACTTCTTCAACGCCCACCTTTACGCAAAGCAAAAGAACGACATCCCTCGCTCGTCTTGGCCGAAACTCTACCAGGAAAAAAGCGGCCTTTCTTCCAGTGATTCATCGCAGTCTGAGGAGGACAACGAGGACGATGGAGACGACGAGAAGGACCGGGACCTGGTGCCTGAAAAGCAGTAGACGGTTATGAGTAGTTTTCTTAACCCTCTTGGATGATAGAAAGAGTTTCAACGATACACTGGTTATCACTTGGCGCCAGATGCGGCACGTCACAATCACTGGTTACTAAGAAGCTGGGAGATGGATCGGAAGAGTACCCCTGTATCTTGTGAATGCATTTCGACACGATAAAATATCAAGAGGTAACATCAGCTATGCCCGCCGTTTACATACTGGACGACCTAGGGATGCTGACTTCAAGAAGGCATACAAAGCAACAGCCATCGCGACGATTCCTAAATACAAATCACCCTTATCCGTGATGCCGCTCACATGTGACTGATGCTTCCCTCCATCACGCGGAATCAGCTCAAAAGTCTTTGAAATCGATGACCATGCCGTAACAGCCGGTGCCACCACCGTATCAGCCATACCAAAGCAATGCTCAAGAGGGAGCCCAGTAGTCCGCGATAACAAATATGTCAAACCAAGAGAATACACCTCCAAGAGCCTATGGCGCCTCCCAGATCCAAAGCATGGCAGCGTGAGAAGAATAAACCTGTAGACAGCGTGCGCGAGAACCCAGCCTTTTGAGGCCGCAGTGAAGACGAAGAGATTTTCGTGAAGTATGATGGTCTTCCAGTGTACTCTGTATCCTTGGAGAATGATCCACGCCGACAAAGCGAGGCAGGCGACCCTGCAGCAAAGACCGCGAAAGGTATCTCCAGATGGTGTCGCAACCATCATAATGATGTTTCCGTAAACGGCGAAGTTGACGTAAATTGTAAAGGCGTGTAGCCATCGCTCCTTGGTGACTCTATCAGCGATGATAAAAAGAAGGACGGAGCCGAGGCCGAGGGGCAGTTCGGCCATGGTCTTGATCATTTCGCCCTTGGTGGATGTGCGGTCGAAGATGACAATGATGGCGCTAGTGATGACTACGAGGGTGAGGAGAAGGCTCGGTTTAGAGACAAGGCAGCGGTAAGTGAGGAAGAGGATGGCGCTGAGGGACGCGTTGAAGGGCATGTCGACGTACGGCTCGAGTGCCGCACAGGCTACTGAGACGACCATGGTCATCCAGTATGCTGTGTCTTGATGTGTTATAGACAAGTAATTAACGAGTAGCTTAGAGCAAGGTGTTTTGATGTTATAATTAAGAGTACATTGTGAATCTTGTTAGCACGCCTTAGAATGTTGCTAATAGGCAAGCTATGACCGTAAAGCTGGTTAGATGAATGATATCACGTGATATTTACCTAGCCGGTGACATAAATAACATATTTATTAATTGTAGTAAAAAAGCCAGGATTTGAGCATTAGCTTTTTATTAAAAAATACACTAAACAGTGTTTAAGAAAACTACAAGTTCATTTTGATATAAGAAATAAAGTTTAATAAATACATTAAATTTTATTTAGAATTAAAAGAGCCAGTATATATAGATCAAAATTTACTCATAGAGAAGGACAACAGGAAGTATGGTGCAAGTGCTGCGTAGCTGTAACACGGTAAGTCTTGCGAAAGAACTAGTTTCTGTTAGTTATGATGTTGATGTGTACTGTGGGCCATTAAAGATGGCAGCTGGAAGGGCACTGCCACTCTCCCAAGGTTGAAAGCTTTCGACGTTGTTTAGCGAATTTGAGTTGTAACCTATTGAACACGGCTGTGTTGAGTGACTGGATAGAGACGCGCACCTGGCCGGGTGACACATCGTCCGTGTAACCGAACCAGTGCCGGGATGCTTACAAGTGAGGGAGTTAATTTCTACATTACAACACACATGTAGTATTGCTAAGTGTCAGATAAACTCTAGAGGTATGTCTGTTTCATAAGTAGAAGCTTATTTAGTGGCTTGTTGAGTCATACCGGGAATGTGTAGTGTAGTTTAGATTGGCAACGAAATGTATTTCTCTTGAACATCACTCACGTGCGGTGCCGGTGCATAATTACTGTAACACCTACACCTCTCATTCACACAAGCTGTACACCGTGCTGTGCTGTTCTGTTGCTGCAGCCAATCACTACTCACTCTGTCACGTTGTTCTGTTTGTTCGCCTGCCTGCACACTTAACCTTTGTTATCGCGAGCGAAACTTGACTTCTGCAAACCTTTCCTCTACAAAAACCTCTTGCCCTCCCTCTGCTCGCCGAGATCTGACTCTTTCATCTTACCCTATCCTTCGGAAAACCGCAAAGATGTTCAAGCAACGATCTCACAACACTCACCACAACACCCATCTCCCCCAGATCGAGGGCCATCACGGCCGATACACGGTCGCGCTGCTGGGTGACAGCTACTTCGAGCGCTTCAAGACAACTGGCGAAAGCCTGAGCATTAACAAGAAGGATCAGATCCTGAACCTCGGTGTCGGCGGCGATAAAATCCAGAATGTGCACTACCGCATCAACCAGAGCCTTCTGAAGTCTCTCAAGCAGCATCAGCCAAACCTCAAGGTCCTGTACGTCCACATCGGATCCAACAACCTCAAGAAGCAGGGGCTGCGCAAAGACGATGTGGCAAGCTACGACGCCCTGATCAAGGAAATACAAAGCGAGCTCCCGGACATTTCCATCGTTATCACGGAACTGTTCATCCAGCGCGGACTCGGCGTCGATATCATTGAAAACAGCAACAAGGAGCTGAAGGACATCGCCGACGCAAACGGGTGCGACTTCTTGCCTTTCGGACACGACCAGACGGGCATGCTGAGCCATGACAATGTCCACCTGAATGAGTTTGGGTACACGAAGTGGAACGAGGTCCTCGGGAAGGACATGGAGATGCGCCAGAACTGAGGTGTCTTGGGAGAATGGTTTGGTCTTGGGTCTAGACCCGTCAGTGGTAGTGGCAGAGTTGAATATGGTTGCTTTGGGTCGCATCGTCTGGGTAGATGCACGACATAACTGGTATCATGGAAGGGTACAACAGCAGCGACACATGTAACTCTTACTCAGACTGTATCGAGATGTCAATAACAGAACAATAAATGACTAAATCATAGTTGGGCCAACATTGTCTCTGCAACCCCATCTTTAACGTTCCATCTTTGACCTTGAATCAGTGCAGGAAGACACTGAAGCCACCTCCACCTCCACATCTATCTAACATGTAGCAAAGATGCATCTCTTCATCGCCCCTCCTATTCATTCCTTCCGTGATTAGGTTGAATCTTGTCCCCATCTCAATAAATACGCACAACGTTATCGCGTGTGCCAGTAGATGTCATGCCAGCTTTCGACTTGTGATCATACGGTGCAACAGTAGTCTGCTGCTTTCCATGCACCAACAGCTCCCCCCTAGCATTTTTCACTCAACGCTCTCTATTCCAGTCTTGGCAGCGCTTAGTTGGCCAGTGAATTATGCCCCTTGTGTATCATCATCGCTTCTTAGGTTTGACTACCAAACTGTATTCATAAGCACTAAAGAACCCCATTACGTCGACCTAGCCACCCTCAAGATCTATGCCATCGCTTTTGACGTTTGCGGTCGCCAGTTCCAAGGTGCTGTCTTCACGCCCATATTCCCTCCTTCTCATACCTGATAGGGCTTGGAGAGTGATTGAACAGAGAAGGCATTCTCCTATTTTGAATCTCTCCTCGCTCTTGGACACCGATATTATGGTTCTGTTATGGAAATCAGGGGTGAATGAACACATGTCTAACTGTGGTACTTGGTTGAGCATATATGTCTGGGCTGTGACAGTGTCGTTATCTCTGTTGATGATCGCATCGACAAGTTGTTATTCAAGGTGACGTTGTCTTTAGTGAGGTGATAAAATTACAGTTATCTCATTGAGGTGAGGGGGTGGTAGGCCTCCCGCATGATAACCGGTTCCAATAGATTTCAGCATCAGTTACAACAATCCATAGCAATTTACCTCAAACAACACTCTGCGACAGTGAAGATGGGCAACATCTTTTAACCTGTGACGGCGGATGCGCATCCACCCATGGATGCGGCGCCGAGGCAAATGGGCCATCATCATCCGTTACAACATGATGAGTACCAATTTCGGCGTCGTCAGGTTCCGCGACAGGTAAATGCCCAGGCTTGTAGATTCTTTGCTCGTGGGGTATGTTCGCGAGGAACGGCCTGTCGATTCACACACGATCAAGGTGCAGCTCCGCCTGCAAAGCCAGTCAGTTGCCGGTTCTTTGCCCGAGGCAATTGTTGGAGGGGAGATGCTTGCAGGTACTTGCACGAACAACCCGATTTGCAAGCATAGTCTGACGAACCAAAGGATCTCAAGGATGATAACCATGTCTAGAATTGGACCCGTGAGCTCGGGGGCGCTTGGGTTGAGTTTGGAGACGGAGCAACCGTCAAGAGCGTCTCTCTACCTTCAGACTTTTCTGCTATCCGGATACGAAATCTACCTACAGGGGGCTCAGCCATGCTTTTATTGCAGTTGCTATCTGATGTTGGCATCGACGTATCGATCAAGGAAATCCAGTACATACAACCAGCCGACACGCCTAATGGTATTGCAATCGTCAAGGTCAAAGATCCTGCATTTGCCAAGTCGGCTTGCAGCCGGTTAAGCACCAATATTCAGGCATCCGATTTGGATATTACTTCTATACCTGTCCCGATGCCTCCCGGATTTCATTTTGGCATCGTTGACAGCAGAAGCCTTCGTTGCTCGTGGCACCGACCGACTCGAGCGGTCTATCTTCAGTTCCCAGCCCAACACGTGGCTACCCGATCGTTTGATAGTTTTAAAAGCCAAAAGTACAAAGTCTGTGGTATGGGAATTACCGTCCATTCGCTCGTAGCTTTGGATGCCAGTAATCAGACTGGCAGATGGAAATTCGACCTGGTGGGACTGCCGGCTACTATTACAGAGCAGGATATTGTTGACGTCTTCCGTTTACCTGATAAGCCTTGTCAGATTACTATGGGAGACCCAAGCTATGAGCTTGACTTGGACCTCGATTCAACATTGATCAAGTCATTGCTGTATGAGGTAGGCCCCTTGGAACGATGGGAAGTTTTTGGCAATCCCAAAGCAAGAAGGGTCAAAGCCCAAGCACGCTTTGCCCAAGAATCCGAAGCAACATTAGCGGCTTCTCAGCTAAATGAGACACAATTACCATTCAATACCTTGGGAAAGCTCTTCGCACAGCTCGTCATGTCGGTCCAGTTCAAGGTGTCGACACGAGTATATGACGTTGTGCAAGACAGAATTAATTGGCAAAAGGAAACCTGGGATCGTCAGTACCTACGTTTCATCTCACTTCCTACCAATGGCTATCATCGAATTCTTAAACTCGAAGGTCAAGATCGTCAACTTTTTGCCCAGGCTAGGCAAGACCTCGAACATATCATTAATGGTGCCGTCATGACCATAGATGGAAAAAACATCTGGTACCCCAGCTTCAAAACAAATCGCAGCACTCACCGAAAGCTCCGTAAGATTGAGGAAGACCTTGGTGTTGTGATAATGCGCGATATGCGTTCCGCAAACTTTCGAGTCTATGGTCCAGATGACAAGTTTTCGACGGCACCTGAGGCTCTGCACAGCCTCATAGAGGAAATAAAGTCAGACAGTAGGGAATACAATTTCCTCAAAAAGACCGAGAATCTTGAGACAGACTGTGCAGTCTGCTTCTGCGAGGCCGACCAAGAAGTCCACACTTCTTGTGGACATGTTTACTGCGGCTTATGTTTTGTCAACATGTGTCAGGCTGGATGGTCATCGTCAGGCGAGTTTTCTATATCTTGTATAGGCGACGGCGGGTCGTGCAAAAAGTGTCTTCAACTCTGGGAGATTCAGAGCCTCCTTCTATCCGAAACATTCGAGAACATTCTCGATGTATCGTTTTCTTCTTTTGTTCGCCACCACCCAACCCAGTTTCGGTATTGCACGACGCCAGATTGCGATCAAATCTACCGTGTAGCTTCATCCGTGGCAGCTGTTCCGCCAACTTTCACATGTGCCAAGTGCTTTACGACCACCTGCACATCTTGCCATGTCTCGCACCCGGGCACAACATGTGATAAGCATAAACGTGACGCCGACAAGTCTGATGACATTCGAGAACTCATAAAAGCCAAGGACGAGTTGGGGATCAAGGACTGCCCTGAATGCACCACATCTATACAGAGGTCTGGGGGATGTAATCACATGACGTGTAGAGGCTGTGGTACGCATATTTGTTGGGTATGCTTGAAATAGTTCAACAATGAAAGCGACTGTTATGCCCATCTGAGAGCAGTGCATGGAGGTATCGGTCCTTGATGGTGTTGGTCATGAATGTTACGAGTTTTGGCTGGTGAAGTTTGTAAAACCAATGGATATTATTCCAGTAACAAATTCCGCATTCTTGACTTTTGAACCAAAGAATTAATTGACCAAATCTAAGTAAGCGCGACAACTCAGACAAAGGATCGTGGGCTAACATTACAACCAGTAATCTTGAAATCAAACTTTGCAGTGAGAAATTCACTTCGTCTAAGTTATAATTTTGCTTTTAGGCCCAGTGCATTATACCATATCGGCCGAGATCAGTAGAATTTGCTTACAGTAGCCTAAAGACAAATGTGCTACCTGTGGTCTCACTACTGTCTTGAAAGGCCTATGTCAATCTTGACCTTAATCAAAAAAAGATCAGGCATGATGTTTAATGTGGGAGAAAAACTGTATTAAATAATATATAGCCTCAATTCATCACTTTGAGGTATCTAGAAGGCCTTCTATGGAGAAACAAGCAGGACAGAGATAATGTACTTAACCATTGCCGCTTATAAGTATACAGTAGACTTAATCAATGATTTGTCGTGACCAAATTCGATTAATCTTCTGTTACTATGGTCTCTGTGCCTATCTATAGTCGTATGTGAGCCGTGATACAATTGCAACCCTGAGTCACGAAGAGACACTGACAGAATTGATTCATTTTCATACATCCAAGCTTATGATGCTCTGCACTACCAATGCCTATTTCTTCACTGAATTAGAGGACATTAGAGTTATATAAGCTCTCATTACCATTCCCCAGAGAGGCCCGCAATCATATTCCATCTTCCCTAATCTACATTCCAGCTTTTTACAATGACTGTCGATCACGACGTCTTGGAGGCTTTTGAGTCTTTCCTTCTTGCAGCTGGAGGGGCCCAATATGTCTATCTTCTCAAATTGCTTCGTCGGAATCTTGCCACCTCTCTGGACTCAACAATCACGTCCAAAGTCTGGGCAGCAACTCTAGTTTTCTCGGTCCTAGTTCTCATGTACAAGGTCACTCGGTATGCTCAAGAGATTGACAAAGCTTACTTTACGGCTACTACCACAATCGAACATCCCAGCCCCATCTCCGATATGCTTCTAGTCTACATTGAAGGCAAAATCAAATTTTCCGATCTCAGGCACTGCCAGGCTGAGACGAGACTAACCACAGCGAGAGAAAAACTTGATGTTATTCGCGGTGTTGGGTATCGAGACTATGAACAAAAGTCATATGTGAACTATGGAAGCCGTTCCAATAACGCAAGTTACCAGCATGTCCTTTCAGGTGAAGTGATTGACAGAACTAGTGGCTGTTCTCCTACCGACCCAGCGCAGGTCCCACCATCTTCACCTGGGAAAACTGTAGGTTTTCAGTTGAGCGACGAAAGCCAACAGTAGCCAACGCAGAACAGTCAGATCGCTGTGAGATCATCGTTTCGACTCGAGCTCGATCTATTGGTACGTTGGCTATTCCTTGTGCAACTCGGCATCTAACAGTTCTAGTTCCCATTCAGCGTCTTATACAAGCGGCTATTGACCATGAAGAATCGTTACAGAAAGGTCAAGTCATCGTTTGGACTGTGAATGTCAACTCTTTTGCTCCCGGTGGTGTCATTTGGACCCTCTCTAACTATTTGGATCCACGCCCGCTTGGGACTGTTGTTCTGGATCAAGATTCAAAGATAAAATTTCTCAACGATGTGAATGACTTTCTTGATCCTGGAGCACTAGAAGAATACAAGCTGCGAGGAATACCCTATCGGCGTGTTTACCTTTTCCACGGGCCACCAGGAACGGGAAAGTCAAGCACCATTTTGGCTTTAGCCGGCTTCTTTGGACTTCCTTTGATGTTTTTACAACTGAAGGCTGAGGATTTAGATAACGCCACCCTCAAGATGACCATGCGAAGGGCACCACATCGATGTATCGTGGTGATGGAGAAAATTGATACAGCAAACCTAACGAGAGACAGGACTCAAGGGGAGTCAACAGAACCAAGCCTTGGTGCAGTACTCAACGCACTCGACGGTATCACAGCTGGGCCGGGTCGAATCATCATAATGACGGCCAACAGGCCTGAAATCCTTGATCCAGCCCTTGTTCGAAAGGGGCGTACAGACTTGAAAGTCGAGTTCGCTAAAGCCAATGGGAGGATGTTGGAGGATCAATTTAGAAACTTCTACCTCACTCAGAGAGAAAGCTATGAACTTTGCCAACTGGCGGAGAAATTTCGAGAGGTCACACCGGAAGGAGTCTATTCAGCTGCGGATATGCAGAGTTTATTCATGGAATATAGGGATGACCCTGAAAAGGCTATTGAAGAAATGAAGGCAAAGCTTGAGGACAAGACCAAGGCTTCGCATTCTTCAGGCTAGGTTTCCTTGCATTACGGGCGTGTAGCTTCAAACAAATCTACAGAATGACAGTCCGCCAGAATTTGTTTACGCAGTTATCATTTCACCTTGTTGTGTTGTATACTTGAACTGTGGTGCATGACCAATAAATATCCTGAAGATCTATATTGAGTACACGTTCTGCCTCTGCCTCTTACTTTTATCTCACTGTCTCTTTGCAATATACCCTATTACCATTGCCTCTACCATAGGTGCTAGCCTGATGTAATCGTAATACACTTGTCAACCACGTTACCGAGTTGCCCCTCTCGGTAGTTCCAAAGTGTGTACTGCAGAAACAACGCCAAACCGATGCGTGTCATCACAAGCGCGTGTTTCGATTTCACTTGCCATCAAGACATGTAGCAGAACATAAAGATTTTTATAAGCAATGTGATATTACAAGAGATGGAAATGTTGCTCGGTTAATCTATTCTGCTCTTCGCAGTGAACACTTTCGCAGTAGGGGAACTGTTGCATAAGCCAATACGTCTTGCTTCTAGACATCGGAAAAGGATTCCCTTGACCTCGAGGATGTCTCGGGCCGTTCCAAAGATTGCATCTCCATATCCACGGTGACGTAAATCTTTCGACTCGATGAGGCATCGTCCAACTCCTCCCAGTCTCCATCCGACTTCCCATTGCCCTTATGCCGTCGTGCTGTCGACGAGACACCAACCTTGCTGATGACGGTCGACTTTGGTGCCCCTGTAAACGGTGTACCATTGCTGGCTGAGTGTCCATGTGTCGAGTCGAAGTTTACCCACTTCTTCAATAATTTGCGTAAAGAGGGTAGTGAGCCTGCGATGATTCCTGTTCCTGATTCGAAGATGGTCCAAAGCGCAATCTGACCAATGTTGTCTGTGTATCTAATGTTAGCTGCTGTACCGTAGCGCTGGATAGGCTAGACACATACATGGATAGTTGACGGGGTCACCATAGTGTTTGATGTAGGGTAGTCTTAGGATGGTGGCAATGGACGCCCTGTTGAGAATATCAACTCAGTAATTTGTCAAGGACACAGACCACTCAGAGTACTTACAAAACACCCATCCCGAGGATGATGGTGATAGATATCTTGGTTGCAGTCTTCATCTGAGCTTTATACAGCATAAAGCCAGGTAGGATAGCGCACACCAAGTCTGTAACCACAGCTGTAGCAGAAACAAGATAGCTCAGGCTTGTGATAACTGCCGGAGGCGCACATGTTCCTGCTGATGGGTTCCATGCTGCTGGGATAGGACGGCAAATGGTGAAAAGTCCAATAATGACAATCGTCGTGGACACACATGTTGCCACAAGTGTAGCCCACGCAATGATTCTGTGGGCTTTGACCACGGCAATCCGAAGAAGCGTGACACAGATGGATGCTTTGATGAATACCAGGGATGAGCAGTAGAATACCTGGAAGAGCCATGTATACTATTCGTATGTGAGCCAACCAACGCCATCTGTATCAAGGGAAGTGGGGGGCTACCATTCTACACTTTTCGGCAAGGTATTCGTTCAGTCGGTCATCTTTAGCACCAATTCCATACTGTACACCTTTCAATATACCCCCAGCGAGGACCAAGTAGAGAAGCTTGGTAGCTTTGGTGAGCTTGTCGTTGTGAAGATAGCGGACTAAAGGACACTTACCCAACCGGCCAGCATGAGGCCATCATCTGTTCCAAACACACCATGCTTAACTCGAATCCCACATCTCAGTGTAACAACAATCGTGGTTGTGGGCAGGAAGAATATAGCGACGACAAGAAGAACAAGTCCAAGACCCTGTGGGGTAATAGACGTTACATCTGAACTGACTGCCATACCGATGGTGAATATGGTTTGAAGGGATCAGCCTGTATGTTGGGTGGGGAAACAAGGATTGGCAGAAGAGGATACGCTGCCTTTTATCGCGATGACCCCTTTCGGACGAGCTGTTTCTCACCAACCCCTGACTTGCATGGTTATCATTTCTAGACCGTGGATGTTTATGCTACTGAGGCCAGTCTAACCCATACTCTTTACCACTATCTTCTCTCTTGTACCACATCGGCGTTTCTAGTTTAGCCACCTACACGTGGATTAATTAGCCTCTATTATAGCTCATGGTGGCTGGGTTAGCGTACACATGTACGGAAAGGAGATGGCCCTGCCAATCTGGGGTAGCGCAGCCAAGTGTCTCGTAAGTATCTTCAAGTAGGCTAGAACAGGACTAGCTCTCTCGTAAAAACGGCAATCAGATCTGAAGTAAATGATGATGCTCGAAATTAGGTTCGGTAGCCGCATCTAGTGGACATCTAACTTTGGCCAAGCTCTAGCCAAAGTAGAAACCTGATCGTTTGGTAAAGCTCACTCGCTGACTCGTCGCGGCTGACTCTACCGTGGCCCGAGCACTCGGTCGGCAGCTAAGGATTAGATGGTCTACGTTGTTTATTGGCTACTGAGGTGACTGAACGGATGGGTTGATATCTTTTGAAGTCAAATATGGCATACAGGCCTAGGACTGTGCTTTGACATGCTATATAGGAAGTCTTGTTCGTATCCCTAACCATTTTCTGACGACTGAGCCCAAGGCCGTCTTGACATTTGCTCTGTACATGAAGCGTCTGTGTTGCGTTGTGAACATGTATGATGTCGCCCATACATTTGTCAGACACATCTGTGGCTGCGCGTGGTCAGTCTCTCAGACCTGGTCTAGCTCAACGATTGACGTTCCCATGGCTCAGCCCGATCATCAGGCATCTTATCCTTCAAACTGACGATCTAGCTGGCAATGTTTCACCCTGGAGATCAAGCATCCCGCGGTCTGGGCTAACGCCCAAACCTGACTGCGCACCATATTCTATGTGCCGTGTCTTCTGCCAATCTTGTCCCGGTAAACAGGCTACGGCCGAAACTATATCGCCATGTTGCTATCTGTGGCAATGGTAAAAACACAATAGCGTTATCCACGGCCCTGAAAGCTGGGTCGTGACGTGAATGGCTTAGTGGGTGTATGCAAGGAACTATTTTAGCGCATCAGCCTGCCAATTACAAACTGTCGCGTGGTGAAATGCCCGAAGGATGTTCATAGAGGCCTGAGACATTCATGACTAACGCCATTGGAAGATTTACGTTGTTCTAGGGCCGAGCCAACCAGTAGTTGAAGGGGGGGGTTGGGTTGGAAATAGTCAAGATAACAGAGTTAAACGTGATTCGTGGGAGCCCAAGATTTCGATTTACCTACGGTGACCTCGCCTTGTCAATCGCCCTTTAACTCGAAATTGAGCCAGGTTATGGCTAACTGGAGCGAGTGTCTTTATGGTCTGGTATATAGATTTAAATCAAGGCAGGTAAATTAGTCCGGAATATCCTGCTTAGTGCCGGAATGTTTTGGCTTAGTACCCCGGAACTTCCTAGGTCAGCGGAACTTCCTGGTGGGTCGGAACCCCTATCTCTTTGAGCGGCACAAGGCAACAGAGGGGTAACGACAAGGGTCTAGAGCCAATTAAAATTTGCATAACAATCGGTACCTCTATACTCACCTAAATTGGCGTATGATAGAAGTACCAGCAGTTGTTATTGTTACAAATTGCTACATCACATACTTTGCAGCCGTACTGGGTCTTCCGAATTTGGTTATTTCCTGATATCGGCTGTAGATAACCTCCTTTTTCCTTCCTTTTTTTATAGGGTCGAGGCTGCCCTTGCCGGAAGCCCTTGCAAGCTAGGCAGGCTGAAATTGATCCTCTTTTGACGTGGTTAATATCTCTTTGTAGGTGTTTTTGCCGTGCTTCTGTATCTTCAATGTCTTCTTCTAACCCTGTATAACCTCTCTTCCTGGAGTGACTTTCTGTAGCATATCTGTTGAAAATGGCATTGTAGATGTACTCCTTCCACTCCTTTAGCGTTAGATAAGGCTTCCAACGAGGCTGCCGCGTACGAAGCTGCAAAATGAAGCTATTCGCAAGTGCGACTTCAAGAAGGAAAGACCAAAGTAATGCCTGCCAAGGACCGCGGCGGAAGCGATGTTTATACGTTATATATGACCGTATCTGATCGCCGCGGTCAACGTGATTCATTTCATCGTTGTAGGAAGCGGCAACGGTAGGAATAGGGATTATCTTAAAGCTATCTCCGTTGAAGACCTGCTGTAGGCGCTATGCCTCTGCCTTAATGCCTCTTTTGGCAGGCAATTTCCTCTTTTTTGGTGTGCAGTCGTGAGGAGCTCCGCTATATACAGTTAAAAGGAAGAGCACGATATTGCTATCTTTCTAAGCGATTTAAAGGACCTAGGGGAAATAAAAAGAGATAAATTAGTAAGGGAAATATATATAAAGTTATCCATATCTGTTTATCTTACGTTAGGATTAATATTACCTCGTTATACTCCAAAGGTCGACCGTTAGGAGCCTTTCCGGTCTCTTTTATCTGCTTCATCTCGGTGGTGATGCCGCAGTTAGGGCGTGCCGTGCCTGTGGCACCGTATCCAAGCTGCCGAAGATAGCGGAAGAGATGCGGCGAGGAAAAGAGGTTATCCGTAAAGACGTGATATGTCTGCTTTGGTAGCCTTTTTAGTAGGTGAACCACGACGCTCTGTGTATTGCTAAGAGGGATCTCGGTCTGTAGCTTTCCCTGCTTGCCGTATGGCTTTAGTGTAGGTAGCTCGACGATAACAGCTTTATATGGTGATGCCTTCACATGCCAAAGCCACTGCAGAAAGTAGCCCTGTTGCGCAATAACCCAGACTTTAAACCCTACCGGCGTAGGTTTATTCTTAACGACTGTTGTCTCTTTAGATCTGCCTATAAAAGGGATCATACACTCATCTACAGTCAGATTAATCCCTGGAAGATAGAGCTCAGCAGACGCCTTCTGTATGTGGTCAGACCACTCTTCAGCCGCTTGGAAGGTCTTTGGAAGATCGCTCTTATCCCTTACATCGAGCTTGGTATAGTCAAAAGTGCGGAAATACCTCATAATCAGCTCGAACTTCCGTAACGGCATGAACTTGATGATTAAGTGAAGAGGGCGTTGATCTCCTAGCCTAGGGGACTTCCAATGGTCCTTAATCGATATTTCCCTATGAATTCCTAGGTAAATAAGGACCCCGAGCCATACGTAAGCTGTTACAGTAGAGAGGCCTTCCCACTTGAGAATGCGCGAGTGTTTGGAAAGGGGGGTATTCCAGTTGTCAATAACGGCATTTTCAAGCAAGTGAGCGACCCAGCTGTTAGTATATTCAATCTATAACTATATAAGGGAAATAGGTACAAAAAACTGGAATAATTTAAGTGGCTCCTGGGGTAGAGGGTTGATCTGAAAATCACGATATTCTAGTTTGAAAGGTTGAAAAGCAGAGCCTCTGCCTTCCTCGGGCGGAAAAATCGGCACCCCGGTCGGATCATTAGGGCCGCGCTGTGAGTGAGGCTCAAAGCTCTGATCATCTAAGCTATCAGGTATCTTTTGGGAGTTCATCGTTTCCTTTTGGACTTATTGAGGTCAATTTGTATGAGGATTTGTATGTGTTGATTGAAGAAGCCGTCTGATGAGAACCTTTCGTACCCCGCAGGTACTAGTGTCATTAGCTAAGCTAAGTGGGGCGAGTGACC
The DNA here is from genome assembly GCA_013623665.1 of Fusarium sublunatum. Lineage (NCBI taxonomy): Eukaryota > Fungi > Ascomycota > Sordariomycetes > Hypocreales > Nectriaceae > Fusarium > Fusarium sublunatum. Next base: position 23,216 of record JABFFF010000075.1, read on the forward strand.
TAGTGTTGCCTTGTGCCGCTCAAAGAGATACACACATGTTTGTATATTTTCCGTGTCAAGTGTCAGTTATAGCGGGCATTTTCAAGCCTCGACGTACTTCACCGCTTTATTCCCCCCCCTCAGACAGGGCTGCCAATGACAAAGAACATTTACAAGCGAAGATCTGAGTCGAGTGGAAATTATGGCTACTCTGGGCAACAATTTTTGGACGACCCGGTCCACCCATACCATTACACCGGCTATAATGACCAAGAACACCAAGAAGCAATGATTGCGAGCAGATAGATGTGATAGTTGATTCTTAACCTCGTCGCCGTTTTTTAACTGATGGCGGAGAGGTTATTGACGTCGTTAACATTGTTTTACTTCTGCGGATTGCTTTCTTTGCAAGTCATTGTCCATGCCACCCCGGTAGAATTGCTACTAACAAGCTTTTCTGGGGGTATGGGGTTGAATTGAATAAACTTGACACCCTCGCTGCATCCAGATACCCCTAGTATCTCTGTATCTATATGATAACTGGGACCCAAAGGAGTTTTAAAGTTCCGCTTATACAGCCACGAGAAATTCCCCCGAGTGCGTGGCAGGCTTAAGGGCCAACATCGGCGTTGCAGCTAATCAATTCGAGGAATCCTAGTAGATAAAGCTGAAGGAAGCTTTTGACAGGAAAATGGATAGCAAACATAATGACAAGCAGGTCTCCCTGGTTAGCCTCGCCATTGCCGCCGCTTGCCAAGAGGAAGAGAAAAGTCTTCTATCTGCCAAACAAAACTCTAGGTGCTACTCCGAGGTCAACCGTCATGAATCCGTCTGCAGGGATAGAGGATTGCATTACTGCATTCCCTCAAAAACTGGAAGCCTCGTTATTAACTGCGAGTGACAGAGACGCCCTCACCTACCAATTCTTCTACATGGAACAGTATCGACTCACTCCCATTATTCTAATATGATACCGAAAAGAAGTATTTTAAACTGAAGCTTGAGCATAAAGACGCGTCTGTGACTATGCAATGATTTAATAAAAGCCTGACGTGTAAATAAAACTAGGTAGGCCAATATTTCTTAGCTTCCTCTTGTAGCCAGTTTAGTCTATTAGAGTGATAAATTCAGCATATGTTTGAGTCTATATGAAGGCATTCCACTCCGTCGCAGACATCAATAGTGGGAGTAAGTTAGGTCCCGCACGTTACAAAAGCCCTCGTGTACAAGACTAGCTTTAAAGATGACAAAAGCCAACGCGAACAAGTTCTTCACCGTCGACGACGTCACCTTCCATTCCACATTCATTTGTCGTAGTTATCTGAACTACGACTTGATTTCCAGGGTCTATAATATCTCCCGTCCCACCTCGCGGGACGCAAAATGTAGTTAGGATGGCGTCGGCATCGTTCACTATGTTCCCCCAGCATCCATTATGGTAGCGAGCGGCTGATAGGGGAATAGCGGAAGCCGAAAGAAGAAGAATACACCACATACTTGGAAATTTTAGCAGATGTTGCTTTTAATGGCAAGCTGGTGGGACTTTGAATAACTTACTTGAAGTAGAGATTTGCTTTGAGCCTTTGGATGCTTGGGTGAGAAATAAAACTGAGGTTGCAATAGCAGGCAGGGAATATTGTTAGGTACAAGATCAAGTATGTTCAACAGTCCACTTCTTATAATGTGGTAAAGTAAGAGGTCTAACTTTATGATATAGTATAAGGATAACTAATACGAGTTAGGCTATACCCATGTACGCCTCTGCGTAAAACAGGCTATACACATCACCTCCGAATAATTATTATAACTAGACATCTCTACTAATAAGAGTAAAGATATAAATCTTTTTACCTTTAATAATAGTACTTATAAGTAAGTTGTAAGTTAATAGTCTTACAAGGGTTAAACTATATATCGACAGTTAAAGTGCATTAACGCCTATAATTTGACTTCTAGAAAACCTTTTAAGGTCGTACTATAATACAAAGCAGGCCATCTGACTTTGGTGATTCGCCGTGTTTACTACTGTAAAGTTTATCTATATATTTGGCTGACTCGGCATTTAACTAGACCTTCGTGTCCTCTAAAGTTTATCTGTCTAAAGTTCATTTTTACATTCGGCATTTTTTCAGCTTTTCCTGGTCCTTGCAAGCTGTATGGATCGTAACTAATGCCATGTTCGTGATGTCACATGTTAAACAACAGTGTATATAACTTCAGGGTCTGTGAGATGGTTGCTAGAAATACTTTATCAGTACGTTGCTTGGCGTTGCTCATGCTCGCCTGTCTAATGTGTTAATAATATACGTACCTCGAAATATCATTTACAAGCCTGTTTATTACTCTCGTGGGTTCGCCTCGCAAATGGCCATGCTAAATCTACTAAAAGTAAATCAGCAGACTTAGTGTTTCCAAGTTTAGCCCATTGCGCATTTGGTAATAATATGACAATAGTAGTTCACAATATGTAACATCCTAACACGTTTGGGCTATAATCACTTATTCACAAGATCTTATTGGCCCTCAAGCTACTCTAGACTTACAGGAGAATCGTCACGCTACAAGCGCCGTAGAACTGGTTTCTTCAAGCCACAACTGTAAAAATGAGATCCTTACATCCACCCCCTTGAAAGCAGCATGAGACGTAGACAGTATTATCCGTGTCTGACTCAGTACAGCACTAATACCAGATTGAGTTAGCTAAGAGGGCTGAAAGAAGATAGCCAAACGTACAAATACTCCATGGTCGTCGTAGTAGGTGGTGCCGTGGGAAGGTTTGTGGCAGCTTTCAGTGAGCCCGTCGTGATACGAGTGGGCGTAGAAATCTCTTGGCAGGATCTGGCGTAGAACTTTACTGGGCAGTCACATATTGCTATAGCTGTGATCGCAATTTGCATCCTAGAGGTTTAAATATGGATATTTGAGTATATGCGATTAAATGGACTGATGCACGCAGCTACGATAACAAGAATACTTTAGGTTAGCATTGTGGAGCGAAGGGTATCGTATTTGAACGACTAAAAAGGCCAGTTTTGGAGTAACTGGAAAAGCCCCAGGATGGTAAGTTGGGAAGGCCACCTAAACTTACAAGCTTGTGTCATTGAGTGTTTGCTATGCAAGCATTTGGTGTCTCAGCTGCATTCCATACTGCTAACCAAACCTCTTATGAAAGGCGTCAAAACATTTTCCAGACGCGACTGAAGTGGCTTGTATTATGTTTCAAGAGACGCCCTTATACCACGATTAACACATGGCATCCGCCAGAATCGCGCTTCCCTGCAGCTGTAAGTTCACCCCTTGTGATATCGAACTTGCGACTCGTCTTGAACAGACCACAGCATGTGGAAGAATAACGAAGATGAGGTCCAGGCACGGGCTTGGACAAAAGCAAGACTCCTCCTGTCGCGAACTTTACTCTGGTTTCTAACTTGGGCATGGGGCATATTGTAAGGAGGAGTTAAGGAACACCCTACTATGACACTTCCGGGAAAAATGTCCAGGATGGGTATCACTCATCAATCGTCCGGTTTGGGAGAAGACAGACGGGTATCGCTAGGTCTGGACGCCAAGGAAGACAGTTTTGGTGATAACCTTATCACATTTAATTAGACCAGGAGCACATTACAACACTTACTCCCATCATGGAGATGACAGTCTTCAATTTTATAACATTTTATTCCGTTACTTTCAATAGTGGTTGAAAGACGACTGCCCAAGCTGTGTTTCCCGTTGAGTCAAGGATAGTTTTGTGACTGCATCTATCAAGTTTTGACATCAATTTATTGGATTCTGAAAAGACGAATTCTTGTTTATTCTTCACCCGTGCCCAATTCCGAAGTAGAACGAGGACCACTAGTCAATATGCACCCGTAGTGCGTCGTAAAGAAGTCATAAATAATACTACTGTGTAAACAGCCATTGCAAAGAGGCCTTTCGTCGTGCCCCGCACAAGTAAACGGATGCAAGGCTGAGAAGACTACTGAGGCAGTATAGTATTTTGAGATTCAGGCTTTGTTGCTTCAAGTCTTGTAGTTTCTATTCACAAGTAATTAAACTCAGTAAGTCCTGACTTCTCATTGAGCTTTCTCGGGCCCTATTCTTATCAATGTCTACCGCGTAGTCTGTCAAACTCAGTACGCTGGTAAGAATAACGAGTGAAAACACCACTGCACCACAACTTTACGCCGATCTCGTATCTAGCCCAAATGTATGTGATCTAAATAAACGCCAATAGGTCCTTTGTCGTGTTCTCAACCAGCACCCAATCATCTGTCTCATCCTCTGTCTTCTGATCCTTGCCAGGTATCGGATACTTTCGTATATGCTCTATTGCCCAGACCAGCTCTTTGCTTAGCACAGGTGGAATCCTCCCCTCGCCAGATAGCCTTCCTAGTCCGGCAATCTGGAACAATCCATCTAGCCACGTGAAAGTCTCACCAGACTCCCACTGTATGTCGTGGAACTTTCGTCGTTGTTCTCTGCATAGCTGTTCTCGACTTTCCTCCCATTCCCTCTGGGTTTCTAGTGGAGGAAGAGGGAGAGCGTTCCTCCCAGAGAAGAGCCGTGCTAGCGCTATAGCTTGATATTCAAAGCTTCGGAACGTCAAAACGCGCGGCATACCAACAAGGGCCAGGTTAGGGATATCCTGAAAAAAGGTGTGCCAATAGCTGTTGATCAATTTCTTTTTCTTGTAATCGAAAAGTTGGCGGCCGTTGGCTTTGCTGTTCCAGAATGGATAGGAAGGCAGGTAGCCTGTGCAATAGAGAATATGATCAATGTCTTTTAATTCAGTGCCGTCTTCAAAAACGATGGTGCCGTCTAATTTGTATTCTGAGATGACTGGCTTCCACTCCATTCCCAGAGGAGGTTCGTCTCCATCTAACCTTGATCGGGACCTTCGGGATTGGTAGAGAGGCGGTTGAACGGCCTGCATTAGATCGACTGAGATGTCGTGGCCTGAGGCCGAGTTGCCGATTAGGAGGACCCTTTTGTTCGCAAAAAGCCAAGGTGAGCGGTAAAATTTGGAGTGCATCACTCGGCCGGGAAATCTTTCCATGTAGGCTTCCAAGCCTTTGACACCTGGTACCTATAATCGATTGTCAACCAAGGACCTCTGTAAACATGAAATTACATACCCATGGGACTATATAGTGTCCATTTGCGAGGATGACTGCATCGAAATCCTCTTGCCACCACACATCCAGGTGACGCAGAGGCTCGTACTTGCGCAGGGTCAACCTCCACGATTTAAGTCCACCTTCAGAGGCAGCAGGTAGCTGCGAAATGTCTTCGACTGTGGTTTTGAGTGACAAGTACTGGTCTGTCTTGTGGATTGAAAAGTAATTTTCGATGTATTGCCGAGGGACATAGTGGGGTACAAAGGGACCGTAGGAGAAGGGCGAGTCGGAGAATGACATTGCGATATCGGGCACGTTTGTTCTACTTCTATTTAGTCTCTGGAAGGAACAAGGAGGCAATATAGCTGTTGTCTTACGTGAGATTCTGGTAAATGGGTGTGTGTAAATATCTCTCCTGCTGGTTCGGAGGTGTTGCTGTGGGCAGATGCCCGGGCACTTTCAGCGGTTTATCGACATCTGTTGGGAGGCTTCCAGGATAGATTGGAGGAATCTTTGGGTCAGCATCATATATCCTGTCTCTTGTTAGCTTTGGGCTTAATGACAGGATGAGATTCTTCCCATGTGCCACCGGCTGTCTCCTTTCGATCGAATACACGAATCCGGTCAAAATAGTCTTCTGCCTTGAGGGCTGCTGCAGTGATAGCCCCTGTAGTAAACAGCTAGTCAGTGACTCTGTTTTGCGGGGTAGTGGTGTGAGAGGTACCGGCAGCTCCGGCTCCGACAACCGCAACAGACTTGATTTCGTTCTCCCTCATTGTGACTTTGAAACTTGGGGTAGGTGAGGCTGGAAGTAAGTGTTGCTGGAGTTATGTGTACGGGAAAATGAATGATTATGGATACAGGCTTACGGTCGCAGACACGCCATATACGAATATCATTCACCATATTCGTCATCTAGAAGGTCTATGTCACCATATCAGAATCACGTGAGACCATTACTTTGCACAGCCGAGTTAATAGCCCTGGTTTAGTGAGAATACATTTGATTAGTATGGCCAGTGTGACAGTGGGCGAAACTCTTGTGTGATAATACAACTAATTCGTTGAGGCTAGTGAGGCCCCTGAAATTGTGCTGTACGGAGACGATATCTGCCGAAGGCACCCGGGAAAACCATACCTCGAGGAGGCAGGATATTATCTACAATCCTCTATTGTGGAATGGTTTGAGATAGAATAACACTGCTGTGTCGACCTTGGTAGAGTTCTCGAGTTCATATCCATCTGCGACGGCGGCACTGGTGGCAACAAAAGGGGTAGAAGCCGATAAAGACGATCCCTGGTGAAAGGATCTGTGATGGAGACTCTTGCAGTGTGATTGGAAACGGGCAAGCTTATCTCGTCGCCAAGTTAACTCCTGAGTAGTTCGCTTGCTTGCGCCCTGAACGGTAAAGTTTTCTATATCTCTCGAGCCGCGGTGTCTTGTCTGCAGGTTACAACTACCTGCAGGCCCTTTTTTATGGTCATTAGATGTACTATACAAAGTTTGTTGTCGTCTTACAGCCAAGGAAACAATTTCATCGACTATGCTCAATGCAAGCTTGACTAAATAGGCATTTAATTATTTTCGAACTCCCAGCGCAACAGCCGATTTTTCACCCGGTAAATCCGCGAAGAGTGGCAGACAGAAAAGCTAACCCTTTAAAGCAGGATCACTCACGGGAAGGACCTTCAACCGAATATAGCCTAGGCAAGGCAATAGCGCGTGAAAACGGAGGTGCAGGCAGCTGAGCAAAACAAGTATCTCATGGAATACAACACCATAGAACAAGACATTTGTTTGACATAGACTATCAACATCAAGGCAGACAAGGCTTGAGAAACTGGCAAATTTGGCAAGAGATTGGTGTCTCGGGAGAGCGAGAGCTCCTATAAAACAGCCTCAACCAAGGAAATGATACAAATCTCAGACTTCAGGAGAATCGAAAAATAGTTACATGATTCTAACCACGCCCTTGACTTGCTGAACCCTTGGTTCATCAGGGCACATACCCTCAGGGAGGCCCCTCCATCGCGCATAGCCCACTCGATGGAACATTGTCGGCTGGTCAATCGGCTGGTCACCCGGCTGGTACAGGATCATACGCAGAAACCGATAACGATATCTTGTCCCGCGGTCGAAAAGTAATAGAAAGTAAAATCGCCCCGACGCATCCTGAAGCCGCACAGTAACCCTTGTGGCTTTGGCTTCTAACCACCCATCACCAGTCTCAAGTTGTGGCACACTTAGATAAGAGATCAGTCGCTCACTGTCCGAGTGTTCGTCCAAGCAGAGGAGCCCTCCCGTGCTAGAGTCTCCAGGCACGGAAAAGTCGCCATGAGTTGAGACAGAGTAATCTGGAACGTAAGTGACTTGGAAAAGATAGCCACTGATACTCAGAATGCCACCCATCGAAAAGCCTCCCACACCCGGCTGATACAGTGGCCAGATCCGTTCGACAGCAGCATAGCAGGGCGCATGGAGTAGGTTGAGGTCCATCTTAAGATCGATGTTACCCGAAAGTGAGGCCCAACTCCATGAAGATACTGTATATACCGAAGATCGATTTGCTGTAGTGAATGTGAACCAGCATAGTGCTGCAGGCAAATGACAACGCCAGAGGCCGGCTAGATACTGTTGCGCAAGTCCTCGTGACTGGCAAAACAACTGCACAATACTAGAAAAGGCAATCAGACGATCTGTTTCTCTTGTAATTTGAGTCCACATATACATCCGAACACGCTCAATCCAGTCTCCTAAGTCGTCTGAGCCATCTGACATGTGTGCTTCCTTGAGAGTCTGAGCTCCTTTCCACCATTCCCCGCCAGGCACTTGCGGTGCCCCATCGGGACGAATCTCGCAAGCCACTTGTTGCCGGCAATGCCACCAGAGCTGGTGGGCACCAAAGATGAGGGATCGTTTCGATAGGTACCATTCCTGATAGACCCACGCACGACCGCGTAAGGGACAGGAAAGAATATCATCTGAGAAGAGATCTTTACGTATCAGTTGGAAAGTCTTGTCTTCAATCTTGACTCGCAATGGCACTAATAGTGCTGTGTCCCGGGATGTAAAACTGCTACCAGAGCTATCAGATGCCGTGGCAGAGCACAGGTTAAAGGCCGCGTGTTCATAGACGCGCTTCATATCGATTGCCTCACGAGCCCAGTCCTCAGGTGGATCTTGAATTATTCAAAGGGAATCAACCCATATGTACCTGAAACCCATTTGAAAGCTGAAAGCAATTGCCTCCTTATAGGTGTTGGGTAATTGATCTAAGTCAAGGCCAGCGCAAAACTGCTGCAGGTTGTGACTAAGGAGCTTGATATTGTCGAGTTTTCCCCAGCAATGGGACAATGTGACATAAGCCTCTCGGCACAAATCCTTCTCGGCTGTGAGGACAAGTCTCAGACGTTCTGAGTCAATCATGTTGATCAATCTCGTCGGTCGGTATGGTGGATTCAGTGTTTGACAGTCTTGATGTGTCTCGCTGCATACTTTCAGCCATGCTGTTGCTAGTCTGGCCAGAGCTGGGTCGTCGATTGACTTTGCAGGCGTGAGATAGTGAAGATTCTGAATCGGATCTATAACCGTTAGTGGCCAGGACTAAGGACATGTGCCAGGTCACCATAGTACCTGGTGCTTTCCATAGTTGAAAGTCCCAACAGTAGCCAAGATTGCTCAACCGAATAAACAGGCCAGCTCGAATGCTCTCATGACCTGCGGTATTGAGATTGATAATGTATTCAAGAGCATCCGAGCGACACTCTTCTGGTAAGGTAGTCCAAGTCTTGCTTCGATGGATCGTGCCACAGATATAGCAGCCAAGACGCGACGCGGTTTCTAGATCGCTCCCGTTTTGACGATAAGGACGCATGAAGGGCTCTTGGCTTCCTTTCAAGGCCTTTTCATACATCACACAGATCCTCGAGGGGTTAATGACCCGAAGCTGGTCAGACGTACGGTTAAGCTTAAACATTTGGCATTATCTGGGCCACAAACCAGATGACTTCTTGTCGCAAGATCTCATGAACAAGACCAAAAAGTTGCTTAAAATTGCAAAGTCTAGAGCATGGTCTTGCATTACTAATGTAGACGATGAGTTTTGGTGAAGTGATATGGTATTTATATAGTGCCACATATTGGAAAGCTGGCCTACAGCCAATGCGAGTTTGCCATATGTCTTGTGATACTCTCCAATTGTCTCACCAGACCGTTGAGGTAAAATATGCTGTGTATACATACCTGTACATTGGCTGGCAATTAAGCGATCCAAGTGTAACTTGGTGAGATAAAGGAGCAGGCGACATGCGTGAAAGTTAGTAACCAATAGCATACAAACCAGCTTTAGAGGCTCTACATGCACATAAACGTATGTACTCGCCGACTAAACCATAGCTTCTTTGAGCTAGCTTATTAGATGGATTTCAGTATTTAAAGCCTGAGTTAGCATGCGATTTGAATGAGTTTGAATCTATGACTGAGTACTAAGCTATACCAGAATATCCTACTGCTCCTGCATGCTACTACAATTGGCACAAATAGGTAGTTTTAACTGCTCCGGTCGCGATATAAATCTGAACTTCCACCACTTAAGCAATCTTGTGACAGGTCTTGGGTTTTCATCCCTGGGAAGATGCCCTCCTAGCTATTTTGAGTTTTTGTGCTATCGTAGCCTTTTACTGGGAGACTAGAGTTATTACACTGATCATGGGCTTCCGTTTCCCTATGAGTAGTATAGCTGGATATTTGTTGTCCGGTCTTGGTGTCATACTTTTGAACCAAACTAAGACCATTGGCGTCTACCGCTTTGTGTGTCTTGGTCTCATGGCTGCTGTTATTCCTGCGTGCCTCAGTAATCGTAAAGAAATCCGTGTAAGCCTTGCTGTTAGCTCAGCAGCCAAGGTTGAAGACATAGACGCAATTTCGGGGTTAAGTTGTAAGCAAGCCATAACTTCTTGCGACAATGAAAAAAGTAAATGCAAAGCACTTGCCTGAGGGTAATGACATGTCGAAGTTTTAATAGCCGAGAGAAGATAATATATTCAGTTTGGTGAACGGACAATTAGTTTAAACACAGGAAGGTCAGATTGGTCAATATTTATGGAAGTTATAGACTAGGTAATGGCAAGACATGGTTATTCAGTGTAGACTATATCCACAGAGGGTCAGTAACTTGTAAAGTAGAGCGTGAATAAAATCGTTTTTGACTCTGATTTAACGCAAAGGAATTAACATCTATCAAGTCCTGGATCTGTTGTATTATAAATTACGCGATCTAGGCAACTAGATGAACATACTCCGACGTTATTTTCTTTCCTGGCACTACCTGATATAAATAATCTAAATAAAACAGTAACCATAGTTCATAATTTGTATTTCTACCAGAGCCTGTCTTACGAATCAACAGTACGCATAAGTTTCGTTAGTATTTTACACCAAGCATAAGACGTACGTCCGAGTATGCAGAAAAGGCATTCTGGCTGTTAATAGTATCTTTTGATCAGAGGATGTTTCCGAGTTGTCGAGGTTGGCGACTGTAAATAGGTGTGGTGAATAATCTTGTACCCTAATCATTCACAAATCCAAGATATCAAACATTCAGTGATGGCATCCTGGCTTTTTGATGATTAGACAGTCTCCTCTCGTGATGTCGGGTCGTGCAGCCTTCTTAGTGCTGGCGAAGACCAACACTAGCTTAGTCGTCTACGCACTCATTTGTTTGAGATTAGCACCGAAAATGATAACTACAGAAAAAATAGGGTCTAGACTCTTATCCATCACCAGCAAGCATCCCGGCAAGACCCTTGCCCATGTCCTTAAGTGGATCGAGATGGGAATTATCAGGCCACTTTCTGAAAAGTCTGTCATGACAACTTTTTGTTCTTGCAACGGTCCAACATCAATCTTCAGAGTGAATACTTGTGCTTGGCCAATATCATCACCATGGCCCCTAAGAAGCCTGAAGCTGTCGCCGACAATGTCGTTGCCTTTGGAAGGGTTCGCAAGAACCTAAAGATGGGATGCGTCGGTCTTCCTAACGTGGGGAAGTCGAGTCTTTTCAATCTCTTGACAGAGCAGAGCGCCGCTGCGGAGAATTATCCCTTTTGCACGATCGAGCCCAACGAGGCGAGATGTGCTGTTCCAGACGCACGATATGTAAGTCGAGATACTTTGCCAAGAGGTTGCCAATGCAGGGCTGAGACAAGCAAAACGTCTAGGATTTTCTCTGTGACCTTTGGAAGCCGCCGTCCATGTATCCGGCATTTCTGCAGGTTACCGATATCGCAGGCCTGATCAAGGGTGCTTCCCAGGGAGAGGGACTTGGAAATGCCTTCCTGTCTCATATCCAAGCCGTTGACGGAATGTTTCACATTGTCAGGTACGACATCCATGGCTCAACTGCCGCGATTTGATACTGACTGTCTCTTGGACAGAGCCTTTGATAATGATCAAGTTTTGCACGTCGATGACTCGATTGATCCCGTCCGGGACTTGGGTCAGTTCAGCCACTGCCCTAAAGTCCGCCAGACTAATATGTGTCTGTCCTAGATACTATCCAGAGCGAGCTTTGCAAGAAGGACCTTGGTGTGTTTTGGCACCTGAATCAGCTTGGTAGCAGCTAACACTCGTATCAGACATCCTGCAAAAGACGATCATTGCCGAAGAAGCCATAGTCAAAAAGGCCGGTGGCAAGTACAAGATGCTACCTCTCTTCACAGAAACAACGACAAAGATTCGAGCAGTGAGCCCACAACTTCCGGTCTCATAGACCCATACTTTGTTAAAAATGCTTATCATGGAGATATAGATGCTGGAGAAGGATCAGCCAGTTCGAGACGGGACTTGGACTCCGGCCGAGATTGCACTCATCAACGAAAAGATACCGCTAATCACCACAAAGCCAACCATCTACCTTGTCAACTTGACCATGAAGGATTACCTCAGACAAAAGAGCAAGTACCTGCCGTCCATTGCCAAGTGGGTCACCGAGCACGGAGGCGTTCCTCGTGATATTATCCCCTTCTCTATCGAGTTCGAAGAGAAGCTTCACAGCATGAAGGATGATCCAGATGCACAGGCGGCTTTCCTCAAGGAAAGCAAGGTCAAGTCCAAGCTGGACAAGATTATCACCGAAGGGTTCACAAAGCTCGGCCTGCAATACTATTTCACTGGTCTGTTCACGTCTTTCACTCGTGAGTAGTGCGTGTGCTGACTTGTATGTAGCTGGCGAGAAGGAGATTCGATGCTGGACTATCCCAAGGGGATGTCTTGCACCGCAAGCTGCTGGAGCCATCCACAGTGATTTCGAGAGGGGATTCATCAAAGCTGAAGTGGTCGCCTACCAAGACTTCCATGATCTATGTGAAGGCGGCAAGTCGATGGGCCCGATCAAGGCAGCTGGTAAATACCGACAGGAGGGAAAGTCTTATGTAGGTGCGCAGACTTTGCTTGGTGCTTCAGCGGCTGATTTTGTTCTCTACCAGGTTGTCCAAGACGGAGACATCATCCATTTCCAATTCAGTACGTTGCTTCTCGTCTCGATACTAACTTCTCACCTGGACTTGTTACACGAGTGCTGACTATTTGTCTAGACGTTTCAAATAAGAAATAGGTTTACAGAATCTGAAGGAGGCTAGAGGGTCAGAAAGTATCTAAATTTGACAACCGGCCAATTTATTTTGTGGTACCCTGCCATGGTACTTGTTTTCCCCATTTGACCTGCACCATGACGGCCTGTACTGTATCGTGTTTCCGTCCAATCGGCGTGAGCGATTTGCTTGGCGAAACGGCCTGTGTTGCTATCTTACGCAGCACCGTCATTGAGTTTATCTCTTAGAAGATCGCCGAGGGAACATTTCGTGAGTTCGTGAATGGAGGTCGAAATCCGTGTAGAGAGAAGCTCACGAGCGGGATCGTAGTCAAATCGTCGGAAAGACTCTTGGACCTGGCTGATTGTGAACTCTTTTTAGGGTGCCAGGGTTGACGTTTTGGCAGATTCTAGGTACCTTCTGTAGTCCTCGAGATCTTGGGGCATCTCATCCAGCGAGGACGCCGACGAAGAGGAAGCTGGGCGATCTGCTGTCGACGTAGAGGAGGATGCAAGAGGGCGCGAAAGGACTGACGATATATCACTATCGCCATGCTCTGGAGAAGAGCTTGGGGGAATGTTGTCTTGGTTCATGTTGACGAGATGGAAGAAAAGAAACAAGGAAAAAGGATGAAAGGAGAGTTCAGTTGTTGTTGCCAGCGTCGGCGTTGTTAAGATGCCAGCCGATAAGATAATGACATCAACACTGCACACTTTCAATCACAGCACAGCACATGAGCATGTTCAGCAGCAAAATTAGAACAATGGAGATACAGGATCAAACCAAAAATTGAATATTTTGTATCCTGCAACTGTGTTGAACGGTATTCGTGGTATGTCTTTAGTTTTTAGCTTCACCACTTCTGGTTGCGCCACAACAGCCACAGCATCTCTAGCCTCATCTGTCTACGCCAGAGACTGTCTGGCGACTGGAATTGATAACAAGCTACAACAACTGTAGGTTTAAAACTCTTTGATAACCTGTAAAGAGACCAAAGTTGAGTGAAATGCACGCAGCTCACGCCGAACATGAGTCTACCAATCTCTCTGCGAGGTTAAGACTCCACAGGCAACCAAGGGTTTGCTCTGATCCATCTTTACCCACCCCCCCTCTCACACTGCCAGCCAAATGTGCCACGCCTCCCTCTTTGGTGGAAGAATTGAGGCATGTTTAAGGGACTTATTCGGGCTCGGGGATTTTTCTGGGCAACGTACGAGCCGCCTGTTGACGAGGCAGGGCTTCTTTGTCCGTCTTGCTGTGCAGCCAATTCCCCCATGTCCCCTGCTCCACCAGCTAGAGATATCCAGATAGAATAGCAAGCTGCCCTGGCCACGCAATTGCACGTGCAGGCTGCGGTATCTGCATAAGCCTTAATGATCTCAAGGCCGGCGTGACTCATTTCTGTTGAACTTAGACACCAACGTTATGTATAATCGAGGGCTCCGTTGTCAAGTACTCATTTTCTCACTCCGTCTGCAACACGTCCTTCACTGCAATATCAAGGCAACCATAGCCTTACTTGTTACTAACGTATTATATACTGCTACTCAGAGACCAGCTTCCAGCATCAGCAAACCACAATTCCTGACTAAAACCTTGCCTGGACGGTTCAGCATACCTTCTGACTGCAGCAAAAGGCCTTTGGTTCTTTTCCCATGCATGTCTTAACTTTATTTATCACTCTCAAGTATATAAGCAGTGCGTACATTTCAATCACTAAATAATACACTTTAGCCTCACTCACTTCCCACATTCAAGAAGACCACGACATACATGACGATCACCAGTGACGGTGTGGTTCATCGCCCAGACATGTACAGGTGCAAAACAGCATCCAGCCTGCCTTGCGAACTTTCCCACTCTTCCCCACTGACTTCTTTGCCCTGGGAACTCAAATTCATGATCTTTGGCTTGCTGGAGCCGATATCTATCTCACCTCTCTCTTGCCCTGACCAACAACGCCTTTTTTACCGTATTCTATCCCACCGGTCGTGCATCTCTTGCCCCTCAGGATCTCGACGAGTTTCTCTTTATCCTTGAGAAAGGAAACCCCGGGTGGTTTCTCTGCTTCGAACATGGCCGACACGGCCTTCTTCACCCACTTGACACGAGGGTAGGTCGGCCTAGCCCGCGAGATCTAAACTGTGGCCAACTTTGGTCTGTCAAATGGTGCACAGCAACAACTCCTTGTAATGTTCTGGGACCTTCTTCATCTTTCCTACTACCATGCCACCCCGCCAACACACTGATATCCGCGGTAAACCACTCATCTTGGCTACCTGGCACTGTATGGCCAAATCTTGCCTTTCCCGAACTTCATCTCATCATGAACCAACATTTCTATGGGCACGGTCTACCACTAAAGCACTCGGCGTTTGATTTTGAGTTCGAGCGACTCATTGACTTCGAAGAGCCAATTGGTCATAGTCACTTCCCTCTTGAACATCATCGACGAGGTCCGCAGATTCCGACGTTACCTGGACAAGACAAACTGCAGCAAGATGACAACCGCTCCGTTCATGATCCAAACAAAATCACCTTGCAAGTAACCTCACTCGTATCGAACGAAGAAACGAACGGTCTTGTCTATAAACACCTCCCATACACTAAATCGGGGGTATACTTCCAGCACCCGAATCTTTGGCTATCAAGTCTAGCATGGCAGTTCAAACACGAATCAGAAGCGAATATCATACATGACGAGCTCTACTTACGCCGGACGCATCACATCAAAGGCCATCCCGTGAAGGTCAAACTATTTTACAGTCTTCTCAGTAGCATCGATCTCCCAATTTGTCGGCACCTTATACTATATAGTGATGGTGTTTCACGCTATCCCAATGTGAGATGCTCACCTTTTCCCAACCTGTATCACAAAGAACTTCTAGTCCGATGGGTTCCAGAGATTGAAGACCTCTGCGAAGAGAATCTTGTTAAAGCATCAGGCTCTTGCCCCTGTTGCTGTACCGACTACACCCTTGAAATAACAGGAGCTGCTCTCTCAGGCGAATGGACTCTGGATCTGAGCACATATCACCGATTTGGCGCCGTTCGTACTCCCCATGACCCAGTCTAGAGTTGTGTTATAAGTCGCTTAAGAGCCGCCCGACCAAGGCGGCCATCTCACGTTGCCTGTATCGGACGTGCCCCCAGATGGGGGAGGGTGCTAAAGGGGCGAACAGGCGGTATGGGGTATGCTTATAACAAGTGGTATAAGGATCAGCCACAAGCTTCACATAGACAGTGAACGTGGGCTATACATACTAATAGATACGGTACATAGTAGTATTGGCTACTTAATCAATATCACACTTGTCCTACAATTCTATGTGACTACCCCACTGACATATCTTGCGTAGACACACCTTGGGCTTAATGGCAGTATTTGGAATAATTGCTATTCTCATCACCTTTAATATTGTTAGATGTCAACTTTTGGAGCAGGCCATGGGCACTTTACCAGGGATGGATCATTTTGGTAGGTTGCTTTGCCATATGAACTGAGTGGTCTGCTTCTGTTCGGGATGTCGCGAGCTATTGAGCTGTGTGACAAGCATTGGCCTACATGATTGAGCTATAGCTGGCTGGGTAGCCCTGTTAACTCAGAGGTTGTTTAGGTAGGTCTGAAATGCAAGGTTTGTTTCGTTGGTCGGTTTTCCTTCTTCCTAGACCTTGGAGTTTTGTCTTTTGCATAACCCTAGAGTTGTCTAATCTCAGTCTTGACCTTTAGTATGCCTGAACCGTCTCTGTGATCAAGGACTGAGAATAATACCTGAATATAGACTGTTCCCCCGGTGTCAGATATTGTTTAATAATCTTGGAAACTTCAGAACTGATCAGTCATACAGATTTAGTAGATTGACACATGTCTTTACCAAGCCCATCGAGATTTTGTAGCCTGATTTCACTCATATCAGTTACCTGAATATTACAGTCCCAGACTCTCACACCAAGTCGTCAATATGGAACCACATAACCCAGCATATCGTATTTCTTACCTACGTGGTAGAGATTAGGTGATGTCATGTAGGGTCAACAACACTTCACGCCCCGTTGTGCCTATGAAAGCACCTAATCACCGTACGTCCTAATGCACAATAATCAGTTACAACTGATCGAGCTGTGAGCCTTTTCTAGCCGTGAATGACATACCCACTACAACTGTATATACCACATCATACCTCCCACAAGAGTATCTGGAAGCCAACTCTCCCTATCTCAAGCAACTTGAAAAATGACGGACAAACCGAGTGAGCACCCACCAGCATCATCCAGCAGGAGCAGCGGTATTGAGATGCGGAAGAATATGTGGTACCCTTGGCCATTCCGCCCAAAGGCAACCGTGACAAAGCCTGCAGCAGAGTGTCCACAAGACATAGATCTGGATGCGCACAGGCAAGAGACTCAGGAAAGACCTGACGTGCGAGGTCACCAACCTCTCGGGGCTCAATGGCCTCAGAATCAGAATCCGGTCCAAAACCAACCACGGGTGGCAGTCACAGCCAGTTGTTGAGGATAATGTGCTTACAAAAGAACAAGTTGAGCGGGAGTGGATGAGAACTATAAGGGATGAAGTGCGGTTGAGTAATTCACATAAGAAATACCCTTTCAAGGTTCCTTACGAGGTTAAAAGGGAGAAATATGAGCCGCCTAAGAAATGATCAGTGTGTTATCTTTAGGGTTGATAGATAAGTCTATAACTTCCAAGGTCATGCTGATTAAGTGAGCCTGAAACTGGAAATCGTGAGTGACGCTGGGTCTATGATCTTTTGTACTTGGATGGAAACCGAATGGATGGTAGATTGCAGAGAAACTGAATCTGTGGAGTCTATTGTACTATTTTTTGAGCAAAAGAAAAAGAAGAAAAAAACTCGTCACTGAACAATATCATCTCGCGGTATTTGTTGAACCAGAGGTTGCCGTTCAGGGTGCATGGCCAGGTGGGCGGGTTGACAAAATTTCGGGTTCTCTACTAGAAGTTCAGAAAGCTACTATAAGAATTATCACATAATTTAGGTATATTACAGGCTAAGTCGTCAAGCTAAAGTTAGGTAGATATCCTGATTATCTTACCGGACCGCCTGATGCCGGCTTAGCAGTTGCAGTTCAGGTCAGTTTGGTGCCTGAGGCTTGAAGAGTTGCCCCTCCTGCAGGACATTTTGACTTTACATCAACATATGCGATCGAAAAACACAGTCCAAGCACGCACAATGATGGAGAATCATCTACCGAGGGAGGTCATAGCCTATCTAGACGAAATATTCAAACGTCTCGGCGATTGTCTCAAAGACCAGCTCATTGGGGTCTATCTTTTCGGTTCAGCCAGCTACGACGCCTACGAGCCAGGTCTCAGCGACCTCGACGTGCAAGCAGTTGTCAAGAATCAGCTCGAAACCTCAGAGAAGCAAGCAATAATCTCTCGCTTGACTCAAGACTCTTTGCCCTGTCCAGCCACCAAACTCGAGTTTGTCGTCTACTCTCAAAATGCTGTCTATCCAGCCAGTCGCCACCCTCGCTTCGAACTCAACCTGAATACCGGGCCTCATCAATCTGACCATGTCAGTCTCGACCCTGCCAACGAGTCCAGCCACTGGTTCCTGCTTGATATTGCTATGGGTCGCGAACTTGGGTGCTGTCTGTATGGTCTTGCCAAGAGTGAGGCCTTTGGCGTTATCCCCCGCCAATGGATTCTCGAAGCAATTGGAGATTCGCTAGAATGGCACCGAAACAACGAAATTGGTTCGGCAAATAGTGTCCTCAACGCTTGCAGAAGCTGGCAGTTCATTGTTTCTGGCGAGTTTTCTTCCAAGTCGGATGGAGCCAAATGGGCCATGGCGCAACATGGCTGCCCAGCAATTGTCCAACAAGCTCTTGCGGCGCGCAAAACAAAGAAAAGGCTCCCTGCAGCTCAGGTGATGGAACTTTATGATATGGTTATTAATCTCCTTCGGACAAATTTGAAGAGTGGAAGTGATTGTTGATATTGGTCGCTTTCTTAGTCGTCATGTTGTTGATATTCCTGGTCATGTTAAAGATGGCCAAGAATGGTAAAAGCTTCCTTTATACTCTTGCTCCCTCATATAGCTCGTCAAAGGTCTATATGTTTTGAAAATGCCCTCAGAAATCACATACGACCATACCCACTGGAAAATACGGGATCCCGTCCGCTCTCCCATAGTCAAGCCAGTGAGGGGCGGACTAGTAGTTGGGTCGGTGACGACCAGCGAATCCCCGCTGTTGTATGTTTTTTTGCTTCTCATAGCTGTCCTCTGACGATGTCTCTTTTCTTCTTTTTTTTTTTCAAGCTTTGATGGTAGTTGCAATCATAGTACCATCCTGAACGTGTTCTTTTGAGAGTCGCAAAAGCTGTGATCACTGAATTCACGAACCATGCGGCCATCAACGAGTCTCATAAACCCATGACACCCGATGCCAAGAAAGAATTCGAAACACAACGCTCTTGGACGGACATTCGGTTGGTGAGGTTGACACCAGAACACGTATGCTTTTCATCGATGTGCTCTGTCATCGATGCACAAGTACAATGATTTATGCCTCATGATCAGTCACTTTCTTTCAGCTTCGGAGCCTCGTAGCATAATCTCTTCTTCCCATGGCGATAAGCTTGATCCCTCACTCAAGAACAGATCAATTGTCAACAACACTGCTATGAGTGGCATGTTACGGGAGCCATTGATGGCTATGTACGCATTGGTGTGTTTGAAACGAGGGTTCACATATCGACATTCTCGTGAAGTGGACTGAAGTAGCAGTATTCAGAGGAGGCAATTTGTATCATAGATATTCAACATCCCATGTTTCCAATTACTTTCCACGTAAATCAAACAAAGGGAACCAAATAAATCACACAGCTACTATTTGTGCACGTGGTGATCACCCAAGCCACATCCAGTCGTCACTTGGGTAGTCTTGGGCTCCAACTTCTTGTTGAAGTGTCCGAGACAGGGGCATTGATGTTTGTGCTTCTTCTGCTTCTCTTCACCAGCCTCACCATTCGGACCTTGGGCAGCCCTGTCGTCAACTTCGGCTTCTGATTCCACATCACCTCCCGCATCAGCACAAACGCAAACAACAGTAGCGAACGTCCCTCCGACAGTGCTAGGCCCTTGCGGCTGGTACCACGGCGGGCAGTAATCAGGGAGAGTTGGAGTGGTTTTGACTCTTCCGTATGGATGGCCGTCGACCATGTAGTTCGACCGCCCGAACCCATCAAAGCGAATCTTCCACGTCATAGGGAAGGGCACAAACTCATCCCAAGTCGGGGTAAGATAGGTATCTGCCTCGGGTCTCAGGATGTCATCGGTAAAGATGCGATCAGCCTCTTTATCATCGTCCATATTGCCTACTTGCTCCTTGATCCATTCCACTCTCTCTGGCGCCATATAGTTGGCGTAGCCTTCAGCGGTAGAATCGAGATGGATCCTCTTGAGCATCCCCTGTGTATCGTGGCCACGACGGGGGTTCTTCATCTGAGCGATGAACTTGATCATCGAGGTCAATGAGAGAGTGGCGAAGCGTCTTGGTGAGAAGACACCGTATTTGTCAGCGATGCTGAGTTGCGAGGTTAACAATTGGATCTTGGCCTTATCCTTCCTGACCTTTGCATCTTGAATGGCCTTTGTCTATGAATAGCTGTCAGTAACTGGCTCAAGAGGAGGTGGCACTGATGAACCTACAAGATCGAGAATGACGGTCTCTCCCATTTCAATCTTGACCTTCTTCCCATTCTTGATCTTTGGGAATACGTAGTCGTCCGTAGCGATGGCCTTGCGAACAATCGGCAGTCGAACAGTTGCTCTGGACATGACTTTGATCATCTGATCCAGCTCTTTGTTGCTCGAAGTGTCAAAGGCACATCGTTGGACCTCAATCCACTTTGGCTCCAACTTCAAGGTCAGTGGAGGATGATCGGCAGCATAATAAAGCTCTGTCATGTAGCCATCCAGTGTAGCCGTAAACTAGCCAGTGTTAGCATTGATCTATACGGATAGACCCTGGAGCACTTACTGAAACGACTGCGTTGTAGGCAAAGTCGAGGCAAATGAGGAGGAGGATAGCAGCAGCTTTGCGTTGATCCTTCTCGTAGTCCAGGACCTGCTTTGCAACAAAGACTCCAAGCTCGTGCATAGCGTTTGTCTCTTTTTTTCCAAACAAGGCCCTTGTGATATCCCATTGCTTAGCCTCCCAGATGGTCCCTTTCTGGGTCAAGTCAATCAACTTCTTCATGGAATCTTTGAAAGCCTGACGACGCTGCATCCACTTGGTCTCGTCGGCGTTGTAGGTCAAGAAGACTTGGCAGTTGGTGATGTGCTGGTAGATCTGGTTCTCGCTGTACGTGTCCTTGGATGGGGTGGCGACCTTGCGTAGCTTGTCGCCAAAGCCAAGGAAGTCGGCGATATATCGCGTGACTACGGGAATTGCAAAGCTATGGAACAGTCAGCAAGTATATAAAACAGCAGAAGTACCAGGTAGTATACTGACTCTCGAGTGGCATCAATTTGGAATGTCGAATTAGTCATGGAAATCGACTCTCTCTTGACGATGTCTCTCATCAAGTTGTCAAGATACGCTTTCAAGTCCTCCTCGACGTCCTTAACATGTTTCTCCAGGACCTTGGGCGAGATTGTAGGGGCCTTCTGGTCCGGGTTCAGGACATCTCTCACCACGGGTGGTAGGTTTGCTTCATAGTAATATGCAGGGTTGGTGAAGTTCTTGCTCTGCTCTCCCTTCAAAATGACCTCAATATCATCGTATTCGTCGAGATACCACGGCTTCTGGGGTTTCTGCAATTGGGGCACAACAACGTCGGCGTTCTTCTTCTTCTTGACTGTCTCCTTGAAAAGATTTCCATAGCCTTGAGCCTCAGCGTAGATGGCGTTCTGCTTGGCCGTGTAGAACGGGTGGAAGAAGCGGATAGTGTCTGACGGGAACCATCCGGGAAAGGCACGCTGAAGCAGGCGATGGAAGACTGAACTCTTACAGATCTCGTTGTTTGGTGTGACTTCCTTCATTCCCCAAGAGGTCAAGGAGTTGGTGTTCCAATCAACGGTGTAGAAACGGTCCGAGCGAACGAGGGTGATGGCATCGGAGAAGATGGCCGACCAAAGGGCAGAGCTTGACTCGCTGGGGCCAGGGTCCAGTCCCATGTATTCATCTGACTCGCAGAAGATTCCAGGATACAATTCGATCTTGTCAGGGTGTTCATACAGATCCCGAAGTGCGTTCTGAATTTCGTCGTTCTTTGTCACGCTTTCAAACGTAGCATGTCTCGGCAAGCCAAAGAATTCTCGGAAGTCGTTCAATGTGCCAATCTCCCATTTACGTGCCTGCAAAATACCCATGATCTCGACTGGCTTGAGGCACTTGGGGACATTGCGAGGGCCAAAGTTGGAGATGGGATCGTCCATGGCCGAGGAGAGTTCATCCAGCATCTGACGATCGTCAAAGAGGTTGGTGATGGAGTTTCGCGTGAAATGCTTAGAAGGCTTGGTCTTCTTTGGCGTTTCCGTGCCTGAGACACCGTCCATGGATACGCCGCTATCAGAACCATTGTCTTGGGGTTCTCTATGAGCATCAGAGCCGACGAGAGGACTCTGGACAGAAACGCCGGTCTGGCCACTGACAGCTGCTGGCTTAGGAGGATCTGGGATACCAAATGTCACTTCCCAAGGCTCAGGTGCGTCTATGCCCTTCTTCTTGTCTTCCATACCCTTTTGCTTGATTGCCGCCATGGTCTGGAGGAAAGCGGGAAGCGAAGTATTCTTTGGGTCTTTGAACCCCAAGACCTTCTCCATAAACTCCTCTGTGTAGGCTTCATCCTTGATAGAGATGGCACAGTGGAAGCGGTATAGAAGATTGAACTCGACAGTGACTTGGTTGCCAATACCACGACTCGTCTTCTTCTGATCGAAATCAGCGCGAGGATCGAGAGTGAAGTTGGTATTGAACTGGTGGAAGCCCATTAATGCTCGCAAGTAGTCGTGCACCGAGATTTGGATGTACATGCCGCAAGTGATGAGACGAGCCGTGTTGAAGAGGTCATCGTCTTGCTTGTTCCGAGCAGCTTCCCAGGCGGCCTCGAAATTGTCGCACAAGGCTACAAATTCTTTATGTTTCTTGGCACATTCCTGTTCGATTTTGGCCTTCTTTTCATCTAGAAGAGCCTCTAGAGCCTTTGTTTTGCTGATGAACGTTTGGTTCTCAGGAGACTCCTTGAACTTCTCAATAGCAGCATCAGCCAATCGCTTTGCTTCCTCTGCCTTCTCCCGCCCTTCGGTCTCTGTAGGGGTTTCATTTGGCTGCTTTGAGGGAGGCTTTGGTGCCTCTCGAGGTTCTGCGGCTTGTGCAACTTTCCATGCTTCCTCATACTCATCGCAGAGTTTGCCAACATCATGATGCAGAGGCTTCTTTTGGCCGTATTCATCACGGTCAGGGAGATGTTCCTGGATCAAAGAGACCAGCTTTGTCTTTTGGTACATGACTGGAAGACTGAAGCGGCCGTTCTCGTTGATTCGAAGGAGTTGTCTTGCCGCGTAGTTGTGGTATCGGTTGTACATGACCAGCATGATGCAGACGCCGGGTGGCTGTCTCAACAGTCGGTCTTCGGCAAAGGTGTCAGGCTTCAAAAGGCCTAGCTTGTACTTGTCGTCTCGAATCTTGCGCTGCATCTCGTTGGTGTATCCGTAGAGGGGAGACAAATCAAGGTATGACGAGCTGTCTGAGATATTTTTGTCGTTGTCGTTGGTCCTGAAGATATCGTGGATGATGATAGTTGCGTGGTAGATGAGCATGGAAGAAAGTCCTGATTGACTCACTCGGCCTCCTTTACCTCTAGCCATCAGCTTGTCAAAGAGGTCCGACGGGTCAGGGAGAGCACCGAGGGGAGCTGTCTTTGACGGAACCGTTTTGGCGTACGGAGCACCAGCTTGGCCAAGATGGGGGTTGATGGCGCTGTTGAACTTGCCATCCGCAGTTCTATACTGGAAGGCATCGCCAAGGTAGGTCAACGGCGCTGTTCAAGGTCAGTTTAGCTCTAATGATTGTTATTAAAAACGCAAACTTACGGTGCAACATCTTGTCGTACTTGTCCTTGACTTGTCCATTGATCAGTTCTTGTCTTTGGACGCTATAGTCAGAAAGACTGCCTGCAATAGTTGCAAGACTTTGTCCCTACCTAATGTCAGCCAACAGTCTCGAGTACAGCCAAACAACTCACATCAAGTCCTTTTCCTGTAACGTATCCATCAACAGCCTTCCTCAGCGAGGGCCAGTTGCTAGGCTGTATAACAGCGCCCACATCTGCCCAGAAGCCAACCTTGGGAACAGTTGGGTTCTGTGTATGCTGTTAGTAGCGGGACTTTGAAACGTGCTTTTACTTACCCCAATGAGGCTGTCTCCGTGAAATTTTGCCCATTTCTCCTCTTCCTTCTTGTTTCTGAGCTGTAGTGTGAGTTGCATGAGATCCTCCTCTTGCTTGCTCATGCGCTCACGCTCGTCTGCTGTATGTCCATTCATGGTGGCGTTTGAGCTGGGATCCAATGTCGTTAAGGCTAGAAGAGCATCAGGTCCTCAAGTACAAAGACGAAGTCTAACACCTGACGCTATTGCGATGAGTGCACTTGAAATGAGATGTGCGAAGCGCTGTGAAGTGAAAGCTTGAGTTCACCAGACTTCGTATGAGATGGTGCAGCGTGGCGCCTCTTATTGCACCCCAAGTCGCGTGAGGTTAGGAACAGTAGTGAGTGTAAGCATTCAGAAGGAGGAGAAAGCTGACGTTTGGCTTGCATGCTCTGCCCTATTAGCGTCCATTCTCAGACAAGATTGAGGCCTGGAACGCCAAGATGCATGTGTATAGCACATTGTTGGTCCAAATCCCGTTGAAGGTTTGACATGATGATGGTTGCATGCCGCGTGGCTTGTCATCTCGGTCATGGTGAATTCAATATTGTGACTTGCTCTTCAGCAGCGGGTTAATTCACATGGGCTTGTTGGTAAACTCTTGAATAACATGAATTGTCTAGAATGTTACCCCATAGAAACTAAAACGGGAATGCTCAGACCACTCCAAGACAAAGTTAGGAGCTGAATATGCATGCAACGTGGCGGTCATCCCGGCCGTTACTAGTTGAGCTATCACATTGCTCACCCGTCCACTTAACTCATAATGAACCGCGGCTGGAATGCCACTCACAAGAGATCAAAAAGGGAATACTCGGACCATTCCAAGATAAAGCTGAAAGCTGAATATGCATGCAGCATAGCTATGATCCCTGCCGTCAATAGCTTGAGTCTTGTCACATTTCTTAATCAGCCACTCCTAACTCAGCTACGGCTGGCTGAACTTACTTACGTTGTATCTTCAATGTCTTGGATTGGGTTGGAAATGGTATGGATGGTTCCGGGGTTATTGGAAATTCGCAGAGTTCAACTGGACGCCACATTCAGCCCTAGAAGTCTGGGCCTGGCCAGTTGCTGATCTCACCACTCGTCGAATCGAGGAGTCTACCTCGTGAATTCTTCTTCATGGCACATCACCTCTGATTATACCGCCAACACTGTTCCCATCTCAAGCTACTGTTACTCTTGAGTGGGAAAGCCAATTCAAGTAGCTCTCATCTCACCAAGTCCTTCTTTGCCCGTTCATCATCACCAAGCGCTTCTTCATTCATTTGTCAACATGTCGTCCTCCCCAGCTGTGGGAGAATATGCAAAGGCACCTCCAAACGCCAGCAGAAGTCCTTGTCCCGTCGTCAATGCCCTCGCCAACCATGGCTATCTTGAACGCAGCGGGCGCAAGATCTATATGGAAGATCTCAATGCCTCCATGCGACACGTTGGCATGAGCCCGCTCCTCGGCTCTGTTTTTGCCATACCGACCTATTTTGAGTATCACAACCCAGCCATCGCATCCGTCAAGAAACCGGTCAGCACCTGGCAGAGAATCTGGTCCCTGATCAAGAACCCCTATTCGTTTTTCGACTACTTCGGTTGCTGGGATTCCAAGCAATTGATCGATGGGAGAAAGTATCTCAATCTCATCGATCTCGCTTCACACGGCGCCATTGAGCACGACATCTCTCTGTCACGCCGTGACGAAGCCCAAAAGGAGGGAAACAACGATCCCCAACAAGATTTGATCACGGAGATGATGGACTACTCTTTTGACGGGAAGACGATGACTATCGATGATCTTGGAAGGTTCATCAAAGCTCGCATCCAGCGGCAGCTTGTGGACAACCCAGATTTGGTCTATGGACCAGCCGAGCATCAAGTTAACTGCGGTCAGATTGCATTGATGATGGGTTGCTTCGGAGATGGAAAGACAATTCCTGTCAGTTATGTCAGGGCCATCTTTGAGCAGGAGAGACTCCCGTATGATGAAGGTTGGACCAAGAGGTTTTGGTGGCCCATGGGGCTTATCGAGTTCTTTCGCGCTGTAAGGAACTTGGTTACGACAGTAGGCGTGAAGTTCTAGCTCGCTATAGCCTTTTACTTTTACTATGTTTGTAGGAAGATTGAATTTGTCTTGATGGATGAGCTGGCCATGTAATAGTCTCGAGAATATAGTGTTTTGCCCATCTGCTCACTTTGCATTATTTTTCTCAGATTTCCAACAATGACTCTGATAACTGAGTGCACTACACATCATAATGAGTTAGGTAATAGTCCACGTGAGGTAGCCTGGAGAATGTTACAATGATACGATCCGCATATCACATGTGCACCTCCATAAACAGTCCCTGTCGACAGCTTCGGGATCTCCACACTCCAACGGCCCGGTGCAGCCAGCCACGTTAACCTTATGGACCCCGGAAAGTCTCGTGTAGCCAGCCACATTCTGCTCTGGGTGGTTGTGGAATGAGGGGTACTACTGTACTGTAAGCTGACGATGCAGCATCAAGTGTCAAAGTCAATCGTCCATTCAACAAGCCGCATACTTTCGTATTCTGAACATTCATGGCTTATGAAATGGCTTCTTAGAGCCAATTGCAAGTGACTGATCAGCAGATATAATGGTGTTGGTATGTTCAGCTCGCTTACGGGCTATCGACTTTCCCTGGTCACCATCTCGGCATTGCTACCCCAGATATACCAGTATTGAATGCATATTGGCTTGGCTCGCCTAGAACGCCAAGTGGCTTGCAGCATGCTTTAACATCACACCAGTTATTGCTAAAATGCCCCAACCAGACATAGCTGAACTGCCGCGTGGAAAGGCTTCGTCCGCCCACGGATGTTACATGCCAACTGGAATCAGCGTTCTCTGCCTTGTTCCAGGTGCGCATTTGCTTGTCGACCTGAGTTATTTCATCTGTGTTGACGGATGGCTCAAGACTGTTCTGCTCTTCTCACCTTAAAAGCTCTTCCAAAGACATCAATTGGTGCAACACAATCCGCCCTTAAACACACTTTGATCACTACTCCCTCATACTACAGCCGTCATGTCTGCCCTTCATGCATACCTCCCTGCTCTCAAAGGCATTGCCATCGCCGGCAGTCTCATCAACGGCGGTACCATGACATCTGGCTACCGCCTGCTCCCAGCAATCTACCCAACAGTTCAGAGGTCACCCAAAGACGCGGCCAAGCAGTGGGAGTTCTTCTACTGGTCCATGTCTGCCACTGTGCCGTGGATCGACCTGACCACTATCATTGTCATCGGCACCATTGCCTATACGGAATTCAAAGAGAACAGTGCTGGTGCCCCCTGGAAGATCTGGGCTACAGCTGCAGGACTCATGCCCCTCGGCTGGATCTGGGTGAGGAAGGTGATGCTGATTCCGTCGAATCAGTTGCTGGCTATTGCCGATTCAACTTCTGCCGAGACGGAGCCCTTGAAGAGCAGCTCTCAGAAGACGCTGGACCTCATGCAGGAGTTTAATGCCCAGATGAGTCTGAGGATGATGTTCCCATGGGTCGTTGGGGGGCTTGCTCTTTGGGCTACTTTGGGCTTCTAAGGCAGTCCTGGGAGGACTGTCGAATGGTTTCTGGGGAGGGAGATGTATGCTGTTCGACCTCTCTTGGTGTACAGCTTTGAACAACTCAGCGCTCTTGTGTCATTTACTTCACCATCAATTTGATATCTCTCTTCGCGTCCGCTCGGAGCTACTATCGTGATGGGAATCGTCCAACCTAGATGGGGTGCTAGTGTTAGCGCCGACAGAAACGCTCTCACTGCACACAAAGCAATAGTCAGTGGTGTATGCATATACAAATTTGATATAGTCAATTGCTATAAGCCTCAACATACTCTCATGAAGTGTACTTTGCTCATTCCGCATTTTTCCAGCTTAGTTGCCACGTCTTACTATAGGGCTCTAGAGCTCCACTGGAAATGTAATTACGAGATGACACAATATGTCGTTGAGTAGAAGGAAAATGAATTATATACAAGAGCCAGATTTCCATTTTAGAAGCTGTCTGTATATTGATTACTGGTTTCTATCCACAACCCAAATCGAGGATGGCCCTCTACCAACAGCGAAACCCCCAAACAACATCACCCTAGTCTCATAACATTCGAAGCATCCTGAAGGCTGTCAGACGCCGTTCATAGACGATGGCTTAACCAGACTAACATCATGATATCATCTTGGGCTTCTGCCTTGAAGGGTGGGTTAATATCTGGGTATGAATCATTGAAACAACTGGTTGAGCTTTTACTAAGGCGTCACCAGCTTAGGTTATTTACATTTACTACCGTCATTATTTGATTTACTGGTTGTCTGAGTAGATATTATTTTTTTGGCGCTACGTTTGACGGGAGATCCGGTCACTAGTGATGGCTGTTGACTTGACGAGCATGAAACGTCAGTCATTTTTCCTCGACGAATACTGCGTGGCAATTTTGTTGATTTTTCGTAGTTGATACTGCAAAGGCTTCTTAAGCTGACAGTTATCGAAGCTCAAGAGTGAAGTGTTGTTCCCTTATATATCAGGCTGAACTTTGCTTTGTCCACTGGGTTATATTTTTCCCGGATCGCGTGGTTGGGTTGTTCTGTGAACACGCTAGTCCAAAAACCGGCAATTGCTCAAAGCTCCCACGGCTATTCATCGGAACAATTCCAGAACTGTGTGTGGCAGTGGTGGCTGAAGCGCAGCCACTCGAGATCATTTTTCTGCTGCAGGGTAGGCTGAGATATGGACATTACACAGATCTGCTAGAATTTAAGCCTGTAGCTCTCTGCTGGCCTTTCCAGACTCATTTTGATTTTTTAATCTAGTGGTATGAAGATGTAACTCTGATCTTTATGATTAAGCGACGAGGCAATCGCGCTGGTCAGAACTGTGGTAAAAACATGTTGCGTCTAATACATCAAAACCACTAGTTGAGAAAACCCAGTTATCATTGACCGAGGTATCAAAACTAAAGGGTCAATTACATTTCTAAATTTGCAAGTGTGGAGTCATTAGTTCTAGCAGAGAGGAGAATTGGGCGCTCTGTGTATGTTCTGGCCGAGTTCCCATTCCTGTGCAGTGAGTTTGCTGGGCGCTGAAGATGACACTGAGCGAGTGGCGTATGTGGCAGTTTAAGTGTGGCCTCACGACTCGACCAGCAGTGAGAAGGACAGTCCAGGCGAATGTGTTGTGGATGCCTCAGGCAGATAAAACAATAACTGTTGCGAAATGCTGATGCGGAGGACAATATTATCGCATGACAAATACTTGAGTATTCAGTAAAGTTTTCTCAGCATCGTCGAGTCGAACCCACCCCATGCGCGGGTTAATTGATGGACCTAATCAGAATAGGTGCGCGAGGAGATTGTTTCTCAGGATAGAACATGACACTTACTGTATATATAGAGTAGCCCTAATCAATTGCACGTTTCGGTGATCATGATCCTCACTCGGTGTCTGCTCTCAGCACGCATTGGGTGAGAAGGAAATAAATTTAGGCGGACAACGGCACTAAAGGCACCAAAACGACAGCCGTAAACAGATTAGTCTCGGATATATGCTCCCACGGTCAGGCAATGGGTACAGAGATGCGCGTTTGTTGAACCAACGCAGCCCTTGCCTCGGCACGCCCTCAACGCCACCACTTCTGGAGGTGGCTGGTGTGTTAGTGCTAAAGATATGATCCATGCGATGCATAATGTGAGCACCATTTCTTTATGCAGCTTCACCAACAATGAGTGTAGTCGTTGACTTACGTCATTCGCCAGCCCAAATCACGGCTCAAGATATCCGCATGACATACAGAGCAGGCATCACGCGGGACATTTCTGATTTCAGCTGTGTAAATCGCTGAGCTCAGTCATTGCTATAGCCAAAAAGAAAATAGGCACAAAAAGACGTGCAACAGCAGGGATTCGCTGGTCGTCACCGACCCAACTACTGATCTGCCGGTTAGTGGCTTGACTATGGGAGAGCGGACGGGATCCCGTATTTTCCACTACCTATGGTCGCATGTATCAGTGCAGTTAGCAAATCGAAATATGTAGCTGAGGCCAACAAAGGCAGTAGAGTCCTGATGATCTACGGGGAACATGTCTTGTCGCTCAGTCTGCAGCTTTCTCAAGACAGCCGCTGCTGTGGCGCCGGTCAAGTGTGGATATAGAGGAGGCGCTCCCTCTCGGAGTTTCTAGCTCCATCGCGCAAGATGGCTATCGACAGCTACTCGTAGCGCTCCATCTGGAAGCCGGGCCGAGGGTAGTTCCAGGTCTTTTGCAAGGAGCTAGCTCACTACCTTTTCGGAAGGCTCCTGTATCTCTACAGATGCGAGACCGGCGGTGACATTTGGTGGAGGCCAATCGGGACCTGGCAATGGCCGTTGAGCCAGGTGAAAGATCTCTGTCTCCTTGCTTGCTCCTTTTGCGTTTGTTGTCGTCGTTGCTGTGAAGTTGGCCTTGACGTGCAGGCGAAATGACCTAATTGGTCGACTTGCGCAAATACAACGAGCGTATCTGCCATCATGATGTGAAGGAGAAGACATCGCGATTAATCAGAAAATGAAGTGAAAGGTGAAACTCGTCTGACATGTCGCGCGTCGGCGGAATGACGTCATGTCCCCTGAACCTTAGGGATTTGGATATTTTGCAGATAATCGATAAAACACCACTGGAGTAGAGTCTATTGTACTTTAAATTAATTAGCCTGTTCTTTATCGCCATCATGCACTTGGGTGATTGCTCATTCACGGCTGAGATTCCGGCGCACCTCCGTACGTACGTATATCCGTCGCCATAAAATATCGACACTTTTTGTTCCATCCCGCCGGTAAAAGAGAGACGAATTCGGTTTTGTTGCCGACAAAAGATCAGATAAGATATTTATAAGCAAATCAACTCGGGGTAACAAGTGCCGAAGTAAGAGCCCACATTCATTTTTATTTCGGCGAAGAGGACCAAGATACGCAACGCGTTCTGGAAAGGTTCCACGCAGTTAGGTCCGTTTCAGCATAAGAACTAACTGTTTCGATTATCTTTGTCGTCTCAGATAATCATGACTAAGGCCTTGAGCTTTTCTTGCTTAGTACAAGCAATCTCCATATCTCAGCCAGTTTCTTTACCGCGACGCAATCGCCATGTTGATTCCAGTTTCTAAAATTCCCTCCAAAGTCTATTTATCAAAAAATGCAACCCATAATGACGTGTGTGCTGTTAGTGTACCAGTCTCTTGGTGCGGAGTCTACGGGGTGAGAGGTGGAGTAAAGACCGGTTTAAACGGCTTGACCGAGAACCTAATTACCGTGATGGACGAATTCTGTGGAGTCATTCCGGCACATTCTGACCATTCAACGCTTCGATCGAGTCAGTCCGATGTAGTTGCACTACTACGTAGTACACAATTTGTGGGGGCAAAGACACTGTAGAATCCTTGATTTCTACAAGCATGAATGAAATATTATGCGCTAAGGGTCTTGGAGGTCGGCATATGACTGGAGTGTGTAGGGGGGCACTGTCAGATTTTCAGCGGACGGGTTTATAAGTAACCAAGAGTCTCTCCTTCATACTGAACTTCTCCTTGCTAGCCATCAATCCCAAGATCTCAAGGCTCATCATGCGTTTCTCAACTCTCTCGGGCTTTTCGGCCCTCAGCTGGGCTACCTTGGCGACATTAGCCACCTGCAACCCCTCTGATTCTACCTACGACTATATCGTCGTTGGCGGTGGTCCTGCTGGTCTTATCACCGCCGAACGACTTAGCGAGGCCAACAAGAAGGTCCTGCTGCTCGAGCGTGGCCCAGGCCCAACCGTCGCAACTGGCTCCAACCACACACTCACATGGGACAAGTCTCTCACACCTATCGACGTCCCCGCTCTCTCATCCGCTGTTGGCGGTCTCGATATTTGGAACGAATACATGTGCGATGACACAGCCGGACTGGCAGCCTGTGTTCTTGGAGGTGGTGTTACTATCAACTACCTAGTCTTTGTCCACCCGCCCGAGCACGACTTCAACGACAAATGGCCCAAGGACTGGAAGTGGGACAGCATCGCACCAGCTGCTCAGAGACTCTATGCTCGCAACCCAGGCACTCTAGTCCCGTCCGAAGACCGAGAGCGATACGATATCGGCCTGTATCAGACTCTGTCCGGTTTCTTCGACAAGCTGGGCTGGAAGCCGGTTGACATGATCAAACAACCCAACGAAAAGCACCAAGTCTACAGCTGGCCGTCTTGGAACGTCAAGGACGCACTGCGAGCTGGCCCAGTCCTGACCTACCTTCCCCTTGCTCAGAAGCGTGAGAACTTCACTCTCCGACTTGGCACCAAGGTGATCCGAGTTGTCCGATCAGGCTCGCGAGCCACCGGCGTTGAAGTTGAAACCGCCGAGGGCAAGAAGGAGATCATCAAGCTTTCGAAAGGTGGCCGAGTCGTCCTTTCAGCTGGAGCTCTCTCAACTCCTCGTCTCTTGTTCAACTCGGGCATCGGCCCCAAGAAGCAGATCCTGACTGCTCAGAAGACGGGAGTGACCCTTCCTGCACAGAGGAACTGGATCGAACTGCCGGTTGGCGAGAACCTCAAGGACCATCCCATCTTCTCATTCGATGTCAAGACAAATGGTAAATGGGGTATGCTTGATACTGACAGTGTCTTGAATGGCACCGACACCCAGAACATCAAGCTTTACGAGGACAAGTCCTCTGGCGTTTTGACTCAGGGCCGACACCGC
The DNA here is from genome assembly GCA_013623665.1 of Fusarium sublunatum. NCBI lineage: Eukaryota > Fungi > Ascomycota > Sordariomycetes > Hypocreales > Nectriaceae > Fusarium > Fusarium sublunatum. The sequence continues at coordinate 56,041 of JABFFF010000075.1, forward strand.
GTAATCTTTTTCAGTTCGCAAAAGGGATCCGACGGCATCACACGATACTTCCAAGGATCATGCTCTGCCTCCGGTGATGGTGTCGCCTCCATCAAAGTCTACATGACACACGGCTTGACCTCATCTGGCGTGCTGGGTCTGGGTGAAGATGGAAAGACTGTGTTTGAACAGAAGCCCTACCTGCAAACCAAGGGAGACACCGAGGCTGCCACTGCCTTTGTTCAAGAGTTCGCCGACTCCATCAAGAAGTCTTCAAGCGGTTTCGAGCTTGAGTCGTTCACCAACACTTCAGCAGTTATCAAGGCGCTCGCCAACGGTAACCACTACGTCGGTACGGCCAAGTTGGGTACTGATGACGGTCGTCGAGGCGGCTCGTCTGTGGTTGACACCAACGCCAAGGTCTACGGAATGGATAACCTCGTAAGTTGAATAATCTTCTCGCTATTGTTCACGTACTAACTCTTAACTCTAGTTCATTACAGATGCTAGCATCCATCCCGATCTCCCCACCGGTAACAGCCAGACCATCGTCATGGTTGCTGCAGAGGCCGCAGTAGCCAAAATCCTCTCTTGTTAGAGACTTTCTCGTATGCAATATCGGGATATTGTGTATAATTTGTAAATATTGTACTATAGCCTAGTATTGTCTTAGTAGACCTGGACTGCAACGAGGGTTGTTTAAATAGCTATATAACATGTGCAGCGAAAATATCTCACAAGCGCAAAGTTAAACAAATCGTCGCTGGCTTTCGATGTTTAGCATTGTGAGCCTTAAACTCGGGCAGTGTAGTTAACTACATGCCCATCCTTTGTGCTGGGAACTCTCCTTGTCGTGCGGAAATTTATTCCATATATTGCTTGACCGTTGATCAATCGCGCTCTGTAGTCCCTCTCAGTGCCAAGTAGCCTGTCTCCTAGCAGCTTGACTTGCTCCCAGGGATCGGAATCAATGGCCATAGTTAGTCTGTTCTTATATGGATCACTGAAAGACGCCAGTATGAAATGATATCCGGCATTCTCTATATCCTTATAACTCAATAATGTATGTTATCAATTTTCCGCAGGGCGCACAACCCCATGCTTCAGTTACACGAGTACGATCTGTCTCAGTTACTAGAATAAAATACAGAGTTAACCTTTGCGCATTGCTTGACTGCCGTGTACAAAGTGTGCATACATAGAATCCATAAAAGCTAAAGTGTTTGGCATTTAACCTGCGCCAACAAGAGGAACATTTGTTTCTCTCTTTGCTCGTTCAAGAAATAACACATCTACCACAGTAATTGCGGCATTGTCCCATCTGGCACCAGTGATCGTTCCGGTGTTCCCTTGACCGTGAGAAAAGGGGTCAAGAATCATTCTCATCGAGGGTGCCAAAAGATTCAGAAGATGTTGTATGTACTTAAAGGGTAAATCTTTTAGTTTTCCATTTCACCAAGGTCAAATCCAACACTGCAGTAGTCGAGATACTTATGCCGTGGTCATCGACCTGTGCAAAAGACGTACATCCCCACGTTATACGGCCCCTAAGCGCAACTAATCTATCCGGTACTGTGGAATATCCCAATAAGCCAAGATTCATTACGGATATAGGGAAAGACTTGTAGAACTGTTGGATCCCTTGTATTGCGTGGGATGTGGTTCTAAGCACTCTGCCTGACTCTTTTTCTATTCTCTCCGGAGGTAACAACCATTATCCAGATACTGCATTTATCACTAGGGACCTCTAACCCGTTGTCCTCACCTAAGGTCCACACTGACAGAGATTGATAGTTGGTAAGGTGCGGGAGAAGACATCACAGTGACTTGAAATATTCAGACACGCTGGGCAACCGGATTGAAGTAAAGAATCTTGCTAGGAAGCCCGTTGAAACATTTCAGAAGTTAGGAGATTATGCAAATATTACGTAAAATAGCTTCATAGCACAAATACATTAAAAATTAAAATAAAGCACTATCGTCCATAAAACACTCTTCGACCAATTAAGTTAAGCAAAGCCCACCAGGCTGCAAAAGAATAAAATATCTCCTCGCTTTTACTCACTCCATCCAACGAACGACCTAGTAGCTATAGCCAGGCTGGGGGTAAGAGTTCTTGGGCTTAGGCTGCTGAGCCTTGGGCTTCTCGTTGTGAACAGGCTTAGGCTTGTACTCGGGCTTGTGGGGAGCCTTGGGCT
>JABFFF010000075.1:58268-130320 GCA_013623665.1 Fusarium sublunatum
GCTTGTGGGGAGCCTTGGGCTGTTGAGGCTTGGTGTACTCAGGCTTGTGAGCCTTGGCCTTGGGCTTCTCGTAGTGAGGCTTAGGGTGAGGCTTGGGCTTAGCCTTCTCGTGATGAGGCTGAGGATACTCTGGCTTAGGATGAGGCTTGGGCTTGGTGTGCTCAGGCTTGTGGTAGGGCTTAGGCTGCTGAGGCTTGGGGTACGCAGGCTGGTGATGAGCCTTGGCCTTGGGCTTCTCGTGGTGAGGGTACTCCGGCTTGGGGTGAGGCTTAGGCTGAGGCTTGGCCTTGGGCTTCTGGTCACCACCGTAGGGCTTCACTTCCTTGGGAGCCTCGTAGCTGGCATAGGCAGCGTCCTTGCTAGCCTCGGCGACCGGGGCCGCGATGATGCCAGTGGCAAGGGTAAGAAGAGTGATAGCAGACAGCTTCATGTTGACGGATACTCCAAGGTATTGCTGAAAGAATGAAAAAGAGCTAAAGACTCGTGTCTCTTTGGTAGGGAGCGTGGAGAAAAGAGAGGTAAAGGCCGGAAAGGAGTGAGTGAGTGGTGAAGAGAAAAAGAAGCGATTGAGGAGTGGATGTCTGGTCTTTTATATTGGTCTGACGATCAAGATGCACCAATTTAGAGACGCGGAAAATAACATGCACCTGTAAGAGGCCCCTAGAGATGTTGCCATAATTTCGCTTGGTGGCTTATGGCGGCAGTTATTGTTGGCTTGCACCATGGCTGATTAGTAGTTGGATGAGATCTATTTTTGCAAACCGATAGTTCAGCGGCAAATGGCTAGTTTCTAGTTAGTTGGTGTAAACAAGCAAGCTCTGAAAGACAGGGTTTATGGGCAACTTTATCTAGCATCTTATTAAGCGAAGATACCCATGAATGATCAAAGGCACTATCTTCTGTATAATCAAGATATCTTGCATAATCCCTTCAAAAGCCAGTGTTAGTTACTAAATGCTATCCAGATGGTCATACCTTGCACCCAACTGTCAAGTAATTGGCATGATCAGGGGCACCTGTTCATTGTCAACTCTGACAATATCTTGTCACAGCGCATTTAACCGCGCGCGCCGGCTTAGCTGAGCAGGTTTACTATGAGTTATGATTGGAGCAATATCATCAAGTCCTCGTATAGCCGAGTTAGTGGCTTGCAGAACGCAATTTACGCTAAGACTCGTGCGTGTGGTCTAGAACCTTGTTCCCCTGACGCTAAAGTTGATCGGCTACACCAAGAGCCGATCTTCCCCTCAGTCTGTGGAGATTGCCGCTGATCAACTGACTTGGCGATGCAGTTGAGGCGGACGGTAACTAAGTGAGCTCCGAAATTATTGGTGAGCCATCACCTTGGCTGCATGTCCGTCTTTTAGCTGAAGCTTGATCATCAGGGAACGATGAATGCATCAGGGGCCAGGCACATGTAGTCACTCATTGGTGAGCAATAAATGCAGGGGAAACAGCCACGCCAGGCCTCAACGTTGAGGCACCGTTATAGTACCCTCGTTTAAGTGGTGGGAACAGGGGATCTGTTTACGTCTTTGATTCTTCAATCTTGGTTGTGATTTCAAGGCTTGATATAGCTCATTGAGTAAGTGGCTCTAAGCTCTTGAACGTAACAATAGAAGAGGAAACTGAAAGCGGAAGAGCGTCAAGCATATCCCAAACGGGGCTTGATGCTGACCCTTATGAGAGAGAGGCAAAACAGGTAATGATATTCACAGAATAATAACCAAACAAGTGTATTTACAGGCTGAAGAGTGGAAGGAATGTCTTGGTGAGTAATAGGGGAGTACCACGTTTAATGGCTCGATCATAAAAGATTTAAAGGTTGTTCAACAATCACCCAATCATAGGCTCACTGGGTATTCAGGGGTATGCCTGTCAGTTTTATTTCGACTTAAAGTTAATTTATTAGGACTCTAGCCTCCAAATTACCCTTTACAGCTGCTTGATTGTTTGCTCGGATATGCGCTGTGCAGCCACAAAGGTTGAAAAAAGGTGCACGGGCATTAGACAAGTTGTCAGCCATATTGCGTAATCAAACGGAAAGAACTGGCCATCATAAGCGCCAGTCAGAGCTTCTAATATCACTCAGGAAGGGCTTCGTTGATTGAGGTTTAAAGCCACTAGAGTGCGGCTTCTTTCCCAGCCTTGGCCCAATGCTCGTCCGGGCTCTCCTTTGCTCTTACTAGTCAGCACTAATTATAGGATAATAAAGAAATTAGACAGGTCTGGCATCTGCCACTTCCAAGGTCAATGGATAGAGACGGCCCCAGTGCCTTGTTATGCATGAGTCCTTACCACATACCTCACTAACTCAGCCCTACAGGGCTCCCATCACATAATCTGAAAATGGCCAATGAAGGATTTCACGCTGTGATAAGATGCTATCGCAAACTGTAGAGCATCATCCGGATTTTGAAGCCTATTTAAGACGGATTGCGTTTTAAATGCCAGGAACCAGTATGCGAAGTACCCACTTCCAAGTTGTGTACTGCCTTATAATACTATTCTCCAGACTCCTGCTGAACACGGCAATCGTATAAGATCTCTTGAACGTAAGTACTGGGTAAAATGCATCAACCATTGGCTATATCCGAAGTGTGTAGCCAGGATGCCTCTCGTTTAAGTAAGACTCAAGCCTGGGATCTTGCACCGATCGCAGCCACCCTGCCCTACCTTGATATGGTTATTGTGACCGGTATGTTGTATGATCTACTTGGAGAGTCTTTGTACCTTTTCCAACACCAAGACGATTTTAGTTGTCTTGTTAGCCGTGTGCCGGCCCTGGAAGTAGAGGGCAGTTTCTTGCCAGTTGGTAATGAAGGCTTTGTCGTTTGCCAGAATACGATTCAATCCAAGGAATGATTGCGTACAGTACGGTCCGAGTCATCCGAGAAATAGTAGGATTGGCTCTCGGAATCGTCATTGTGCTTGGAGTATGAACTGCGGTAGCTCGAAGAATTGAGATCGACGACTCTTTGATGTTGCAAAGACATAATATTTTGTCACCTCGGTTGTTTAAGGAACCTCGAGCATCTCAAGAACGTTTGCTGCGTATCAGACCGTCGAAGCGGCGCATCAGTCTTGATAACCTGAGGCTTCTCGTCATTCAGCAGGTAAGTAACCCCCTTCCACCCTATAGTCAAAAACACTTTAAATACTCCCACGAATCTCTCTATTTTTCTTGACTTGGAACAGGACTTTATGATCTCGAATTCAAAGCTTGTCCGTGACTCGGTAAAGATGGCAGTTTTGGCCCATGCAAGGGTCGGGTACTTGACGTAGTCTAGCCAGTCGCTGATTCCAGGCCGCCACACAAACTCGCCGAGACCGGCGCTGAGGTTGGAGAAGGTATTGTCTTCGGGATCAAATGCTCATGATGCGTGCATCTGCAGTGTGAATCGCAATGGCATCAAAAAAGATGCAAAGGAGACGATGGCTCAGTCGGCGGTCTGTTTTGTCGTGGCCTTTTCGGGAGACATTTGCGGATAGCTTCCTGCCGACGTACACTTGAGGCAGAGATGGACCACGTCATTCAACGCTGCTATTGAAAAGGACACCTTGAGAGGCTGGAAAGTAGCTCTCACCGAGGCTAATGATTTCACCGCCTCCCGAAAGCTCCGGTCAAGGGCCGCAGGGTTCCGATCATGTGACGTGATGAGTTCCGATCCATCATTAGTAATGAGTACTAACTTGTTTTGGAGTTGGTGGACAGCTGAATAGCATCGAGGCGAAACTCTGAGGCACGGAGCTACGGCCCCGGAGCCGTCTCCCGTATTTCCCCTGCATTTCCCCCACGCCAGTATATGCCGAGAATGCTCCGCCTTGACTTGGTATATAAACAAGCCCAAGAGCTATTTTTTTTACATTTCTACTGTTTACTTTATCTCCAATCTCTCTTCATATCCGCCAACAGTAAGATACACTTGTTGTCCCTTGACTACCATGTCATATTCTAACCCATCTATCTCTAGTGTCTAACAACAACATCGTCCCTCTCACCATCATCAAGGGCGCCGGCCATGAGAAGATCGAAATTCCTGATGGCCAGTGTGCAGTGATCGCCGACTTCCACTCTATCCAGAGCAAGAGGGAGGGTCCTGCTTATTTCACCACCGGCTTCTACAAGGTTGTTCCTGGTCCCACACGATACGGAGACTACGACTATGAGGAGACCAAATACGTTCTTAGCGGCCAGATCGACGTCACTGTAAGGATCCAATGAGGTCTGGACTTGATTATACGTAATACTAATAGTATATAGGACGAGGCCACCGGCATCACTCACCACCTCGTTGCTGGAGACTGGGCTTTCTTCCACGTTGGCTCCAAGGCTCAGGTTAGTTCCCTCCACTCTATTCTACTCAATCCTTTGACACTTGCTGATCCGTTTATAGTTCTCAACCAGAACCCATGGCGTTGCTTTCTACGCCGTCACTCGGCCCGCCAATGATACCCCCCACCTGAACCTCAAGGGCCGTGAGGAGAGCACATCCAAGTTGTAAAAGTCCATTATTCTAGCGAATTAATAAATCATAACGAATGGTTATAGAACATTGCCTATAATCACAAAAGAACTGTTACTGAGATGAACGCCGTGATTATAAATGTCAGTACCATTGAGCTGGTCTCTAGTCTATTCTATTATGCAGCACGTGAGCCCTGCCACGAGTACTCGACAAGGCAAGGTTCAACGCCGAGGAGGTCTGGTGCATTCATTACGCAGACTCGGTATTCAATGTAAACAAATCTAGCATCGGAGTTTCCATTTTGGCCGACATGGAGTGATGAACAGAGCCAACAACTAATTCTGACTGGAAACAACAAAGCTCTGTCGTCATCTCGACAATACTGCTCAAAACCGACAACAACTTCATAAGCAGGGTCGATTGGAAAGGCTGCGACTACTTTCTGATTTGGAACAAGGATAATCAAATCTCCGTTCCGCACCCCTCTTTATGAACTGACAACCACTTTCTTGTCGTATCACCATATCTCACAACTCTACCTCCTCACACAACCATGGCCTTCGCTCTGTTTTCAGGAACCGACGCCCAATCTCGTCTTCCCGCCGATCCATCATCAGAGGCCTTCGAGCTTGTAGCTACCCCGGGACCGGATGTCTGGCGAACGCCTCCCTGTGCTGGTGGCCGCAACGACTTCAACGGGCCCATCTATGCAACTCCGATACCCCTTAGCTCGTTCAAAAGCGCAAAGGTCACAGTCTCCGCAGACTTTCAAACTCCATACGCGCAAGGAGGCCTCATCTTCTTTATGCCTGAATCCAACCCAGTCACCAACAGTCATGGTCAAAAGTGCTTCGAGACATCGCCAGGCACATGGATCAAAGCTGGTATCGAATACGTGGACAAGCAATTGTTTGCTTCTGTGGCTGCCGGGAAGCCATACTCAGACTGGAGTCTTGTCCAGTTAGGCCAAAACAGTGCCACCGTTGAGATGGAAAAGTCGAATGGTTCTCTTTGGATCTACGTGACTGGTACTGATGGACAGAGGGTGCCTTTGAGAAAGTTGACCTGGGTGTTTGATACTGAAACTCAGAATACACTGTGGGTTGGCGTTGCCGCTTGCATGCCAAAGGGTGACGGAAGTATAGATGGCGGATCATTGACTGTTCAGTTTCGAGATTTCTCTATCACGACTGAGTAGGACTTTTCCACCTGCACAATCTCATATATGCTCTGACATAAAATGATATGACTATGAGCCCTGAGTCAGCGTTTAGCTTTTACTCGGCCAAAGAGTTATATTAGATGCCTTTATAACCATGGGGCAGAGCCTAAAACAGACCTTTATAAAATCATAGAACTATAATACAGCTGAAACGATAAAGTCTGGAACTACATCTGGCAATTACTGAGTGACGACAGAGGTATAAGCCCCGGATTTATAATGACTATGAAAATGTAGAGTGCGTTGGGTTTGGTAAGGACAGTACTGACGTTTTACGTCTTGCTTAATCGTCGACAACACTGAGTATATGACATCGTATCGAGGAGTACTGTATAAGAGCTTATTCTTGGCTGTACGCAGAACGGAGAAGGCTTTGGATCAAATAAGGTATGTTAGGCGATATAAAATGGAAGATAAATGCTAGCTGGCTGGGCCTTGTATGATTCAACGGTTTTGGATACTCTTCGTGCTTTCCGCAGGAGGGGTGTAAAAGTATCACTTGAAGACGGTGTCTGAACATTAATTGCACGCTGGATTTTGCTCTATTTTAGTCCAGCAATATAGTTCAATTATTTAAATAGTGTCTTACTTCCCAGGAAGCAAAAGGATCCTGGCCTGTAGGTGGCTAGATACGTCGGTTATTCTTCAGTATCATAGACCGGGTGAATTCTAATCTTGTTTCGAATAATTCAACATTCGACCCAAGCGCAATAAATACAGTTAAATCACAAACAAGTATAATCTCTGGTTCACAAATCTATACTCGATGACCAACTCAGCTGCATTCGTGCTTCTGGTCATCCGAGTACAGGTAGTCCTTGTCAATAGTGATCCCAGCATTCGTCCACGTCTTACCACCATCTGAGGTGGTGAAGCCATCACTGGTCGCACCTGTAAGTGACAGAGTCTTGCCAAATTGGGGATCCGCGGCGGACAGGTGAACGGTGATGTTCTCCCATGTATACTGCTTCAGGGTTCCGCAAGTCTGAAGAAAGCATTCATTGGCTCCGTAGAAGACGGCAGGCTTCATACCAGCAGCGTTGCTCTGTGTCGAGATAACCTTGCCTCCAGAAGACACGGTTTGCTTTATCTCAGAGCCAGAAACCAGCTCGAAGTCAAGCTGGACACCGGCCTTGATGGGTTGGAAGGGCTGGCTAAGTTGACCGTGAGGGGTGTAGGTACTGGCAGCAACACACCAGTGCTTGTTGTCTGTATTGCAACCAGTAAGCCGCTGATCGGGAGCCCAGTTGAGCAGCGGCTGGACAAAATCTTCCTGGGCGACATCTTTGCCTGTAGGGTCGTCCTGAATACCGATCCAGAAAGCAAGCTCTTCATTGCCGCCACTGGTCGCGTAGCCACATGGTACAGGGGGAGGTACCAGAGAATATGTGGCCTTGGTAATAGTTACACCGTTTTTGGTAGGCCCGGTGTAGAACATGTTTCCGAACTTGTATTGCCCTGACCACGCAGCGGCCTGGGCGCCGCCAGCGGCAGTGAAGAGTAGCAAGGAAGAGGTAGAGGTACGCATGTTGAGTTGTTCCTTTCTGCTCCAGGCTATGAGAGGATAGAAGGTAAGGGTGAAATATATACAATGACGAGTCGAATAGAGAATGTGTTTGGTTGACACGAAAGTACGCTCTATAAAATGTAGTTGCTTGGCTGGAAACAATCTCGTTTTATATCGGAAGTTTCAGAGCTTCTCCTAGCAGGGCATGACGGGTAGACTAGGGTGGACTTGAAATGAGCAGGGGAGCTGTTTCACTCGCTTGTGAGATTGGATGACAACGAGCGTGTCTGATTAGTGGGCTTTCTCAATACCCTCATGCCATGGTTTCAAAAGAAATCGTATTTAGTTTGAATTACCATATAATTATAAGTTAGTCCTCTGTCAAGCTGTTTTGTGTTACACTGAGTCCCGTGGTTCCACGTTGTCGGCGCTGCCCAAGTACTCAACAAATTAAACATTTCAACATAGCGAAATGATACAGGACCGTCATCTATGCCATATATACTTCCCAGGTCGAGATTTACTTACATAAATTCTTGGCTTATGCTGCCAAAGTTGGGATACGGTGTTATGTACCGAGATTTGGTGTTTGGAAGAATGGTTATATGGTGTTCTTCAAGTAAGACGGGTAAGTAACAGTCTACAGGGCTGATTTAGAAGCGCTTTGGTCTATTCCTCTTGTGTTATACAATAACTCACCACTCATGACAGATTCACTTCACAAGCTACCGTGTCGACCTATATCCCCACATGTAGTTGGAGTTTTGTCCCTTATCGCTTGAGGGTACCTTTGCAAGCTTAGTGGCGCCGATAAATATTCTAGAATTCATCACTTGAAGCGCCATGACAGTCGGCCTGCACATCCTGGACACGCTTGTGCTTACGAGTCAGCATTGCAAGTCCGTTATTCCCATTACGACGTAGCCAATGTTGCAGCCATAAATCCGAGACTTTAGCACCAACTTTAAATACTCCTTAGGTTTGTTCTTAGAAACAGTCTTTGTCACAAGAGCAAACAACAATTGGCCATGATAGATCTCAAACCTTGTACCGCGTCTTTAGGTACTCAGCCACAGAGTATGGTTCTCTTCTGCTGTTTATACGCCATGCTATGTGGTACCGTGTTGGCTCGAAAGAAATTGTGTGGCGAAAGGTGGCTAATCGAAAGCAGCAACTTGCCTTCATTACATGCGAAGCCGCCTCATCAGAGAAACCTTGGCTTTGAATGGCAGAAGATCATCAAGTAAGATGTAAATTCCAGGTTCGGGCCATAATGTGCCGACGGGCTAAAAGACACTCTTCTAGTGCCGAAATAAACGGGGAAGAGGCTCGCAGGGATATCCGGGGTATTGAGGGCCACCAATCAAGACCCTGTTATCAATGTTTCTCCGGTTGTGCCTTGACATTTCATTATGCAGCTGTGCTAATTTGTGCTCAGCTGACCGATTTACCCGCTGCCAGTTGCTCAGAGATCTTCTTGGCTAGAATCTGATGGAATCCTTGTGTCGGATGAGCACCATCGATATACATATACTCCAGCGCGTTATATTCACAAGTGTCTGCCTTAAAGTCAGGCGTAGAAGTGCCTCTGCGTACGAAATTAGCCCAGAAAGTATAAGGACAACATGTACTTTACTTACGTCTTGTAGGCGGCGCAGAACCCGGTGCTTTTATACACGGCCGTCTCGGGGAATTGAGAAGGATCCTTAGTAACGGCAGTGATCAATGGAACGATGTCGAAGTAGAAGAATGTGCTATGAGCCAGGTCATGGTCGAGCTTTCGCACAAGCTTGTGTAGCTTTTTGTTCCAGCTCTGAGAGACTGCTGTCAATTTTGGAGCAATATCCTTGGGAACGTTGTTAGGAAAAAGCGACTGCGGGGGCGTAGAGATGAAGAGAAACTGCCGAGCGCCGTATTTGTACAGATCGAGAGTAAGCTCGCGGATGCGCGCAATGATAGCAATGATAGTATCCTCTTGATCGGCGTCATTGATGGTCCGGTAGATGTCGTTGATACCAATGAAAAGGGCCCAAAGAGTATCGTCAGGTGGAAAGAAGCCAGGCTGTTGGCTCGAGTAAACATTGAAATTTTGGTGAATCTGCGTGTCAACGTCACTAGGACCAGTCGTGACAATATCCTTATCAGTGACAGCACCGCCCACGGCCATGTTGTATAGCAATACAGATGACTGGTTGTATTGCGTGGTCAAGTACATGGGCCACATTTTACCGTTGGAACTCGTCTTGCCTGTATTTCCAAGCGGATTAGACACGGAAGGCTGCGTGCCAGCGGTATTGAAACGAGTATCCGTCCATGAGTCGCCGCTGAAGAAAAGGTAAGATAAAGACAATGATATCAACTGTAGTACTCACAAAGTCACGATTTTCTTGACATTGGCAAATTCAAATCCTTTCTGACTTGACGACGGTGCTGCTGAAGCATATGGCAGCACGCCGAAAATGGCAATCAACCCAAACAGCTTCATGTCTGAGGATATGGGGGATTGGAAGTCTCGTAGATGAGTCAAGAATCAAGGTACATCAATATTGATAGAATACAGGCAGGGGAGGACTCCGGGGTACTTGAACGCTGAAATACTAACCATGTCCTTCGCCTCGGCTGCAGATACCCCGAACAAAATGAGCCTAACTCACTTTGAGAACCTGACAGCTGGCACCACGACGAGCTAGGATAATTATCCGCCTCATCCTGTACAGCTTTTGTTGCCGAGAGCAGCCATTGCCTTGGGGTTTGTCACGTCGCTAGGCTAAACCAGCAGTCACAACCCCTTCAATGTTGCAAAAATTCAGGTATACTTAAATTACTGTATTCCCTACTAATCTGTTGGCCTTCTCTATATTATAGTTACGCTAGGCTGCTGTACACCAGAGCAAGTCTGTATTCAAGGAGACCAGTATACAGCTGTAGGATAATCCCAAAACAATATAAGAGACGGGACTGGGGTCTGAGATGCTTCTAGGCAATCCGTTGCTTCGTCTTTGATGGATATGATGAACTTAGCCATGAAAACAGAGACCGACTCTACCATGGATTCCAAGAGTTCACTCAGCCAGCGTCAAACTAGATGCGGCGCTTCCGTCAAAAAATAGACAATAAAGAGCTACAATATACTACATATCTCGCTTCATGTGTATATAGGCTGTTTCGAAATGTCTAGAGAAGCCTTAAATTTTATATACAACGGTCTATTACTTATGAGTTTCTTTTTGCATGCCCTTACAAAGGGTAAGCGTAGCTTCAAGTAGATAAAAAGTCTCACAAGTTTTATAGATGCCTCTCCTTGGTTTTTGATTATATACTTTCAAATTCAGGAACAGAATCCAAGAATAACTCTGGTCGTATAATGGTCAGAGCTCCCTCGTGTGATCTCTGTGTCGTGGCCTGATCATGACGTCCTAAGGCCATCTACAAGAGTAACATAAGCCCACATCCGAGATCTCCTTGCAATGGACTTGGCTCTGTTCTAGCCAATCTCCTGCTTCATACAGCCTCAGGACTTACGATTGGAAATCTCACCGTCGTAATTGGCACGAGAAGTGGTACATGAGAGGATACCAAGAGCTGGACTCATGGATTAATATTAGACACGCCCACCTAGTATCAACGACCTCCGATAGTTTCCTTGATATCCTTTGTCTCGGCTGATGAACTAGCAGCTTCGCCAGATTCGGAGCCGTCCGCGTAGTCCTGACCCTCAGACGCAGCCAGACGCATCTCCAAATCCGGGTTCTTTGTCTTCCATCTCTTCATATACCACACTCCACCCATCAGGATCGCCCACATGGTAAACTCAAACACGGTGGCAGCCGGATAGCCATTCGGAAACCGCGGGGCTTCGACTGTGGGAAACGTGAAGAGCGGAATCCAGATCTGATTGCAGAATCCCAGTGTCATCATGGAGGAGATGATGAGTCCTCGCTCGCCGTAGTTTTCTTTGAGCGTTGAGTTGACCCACGAGTAGAGAATTGGCGACGCCATGCCCGAGAAGCCACCAAAGTAAAATGCGGCAAACTTGAGACCGTCAGGTACGGTCCAGATAGACAGGACAATAAGGGCGAAGAAGACAAAGGACGCTTGGAACGTCCAGAGGCCGCGAAGACTGAGGCAGCCTGCCAGAGTTGTACCAAGCCATGAGGATATGGCTCGGAGAAGGTCGATAAATGTAGGGAGAATGTTGACAAGCTCGATCGAGTATCCAGCCGTGCGCAACCAGAGGGCCATATAGCCAGTCTGACATGTGGTTAGTCAAATATCTACTCCATCAGGGGTTGGGGAATGAACTAACCCAGTAATGCGCTTGGCATAAGAAGATGTAGCACGAGACGCAGATCCACCACATAGGACGGCTCAAGGTGTACTTGAACGTCTTCCAGGTGATCCCCTCTTTCTCGACGGTGGGGATACGCTTGAGGGCAAGGGCATGCTCGTCTTGCGTCATGTACCACCTCTTGGGAGAGGTAGGCAGGCCAGGCCAGACGACGAAGCCGAGAAAGGCCAAAGGCAGCGTGATGATGCCTTGCACGATAAAGAGCCAGCGCCAGCCAGCACGACCAAAGACGCCGTTGAGGTTTCTGTATGCAGCTGCTTGGAGGTATCCTGAAAACATGGAGCCTAGCGAGTTGCCCATGAACCAGACGCCCGCTCTCTTGAAAAGCTCCTCATTCTTGAACCACGAGCCGACTAGACCGAGTCAATTCAGTTGTTGAAGTCTTTCAGAATACAAACTTACGGATAAGATGAGTGCCTCCAAAGGAACTTGCCTCAAGAAATCCAGTCAGGGCCCTTAGGATGTAGAGGTGCCAGCTATGTTGGATCTCGGACTGGCAAAATGCGATGACGGCCCAGAGTACCTGGAGCGAAGGGAGTAAGAACGGCGCCCTATTATGGTCAGCGGCATCAATAAAGCGATCAGTTATGCAACCTACAGTTTGCCTTTTGTCTGCAGCGTCATGAGTGGGATCTGGCCCAATACATAGGCCGTGTTATCTGCATGACACATTACCCGGTCAGCCATGCCATCTTGGAAGTTGAGGCGCAAGACATACAAGCCACAACATAGTAATTTAGCTCATTTCCAAATGCGTTGAGGTCTTCTCTCATGCCAGAGACGTATGCATTGGTAATGTTTTGCTGTCCTAGGAACTGAGATCCCAATGTCAGTACCGCATAGGGAATGGCTAGTTATCTGGGGGACTAACACGACAGAAGACTGGTTGGTGTTAGTAACTACTGGCCATTCAGCTTGGGGGGATCTTTAGACTTACAACTCAGCGAACCAAATACCAAGATGGCCAGATCAAGCTTCCGGAGAAGCTTTCTCTCTTCTTTGGGGTAGTGAGACGCTGTTTACTTGTCAGCCCAGATGCGCATCAGGAGCCCAGTTAACGCACGATACCAGTCAAAGACGGAGATCACTACTGCCCCGACTTTATTTTTCTTGACGCTTGCGATAACGCCCATGTTGTCTGTAAGGATCGTTGTGGTAAGGCTGTCGATCGGCAACTCAAATGCAGCTGGAAAGAGACGACCTTATGTCCTTCATCAGTCGCGGGCCATCTTATCTGGTCGCCCCCTTGTTCCACATGATGCGGAGCCTCGCTTCGAGCTGCAAGTATGACGAGCTTGGTTGCCCAGGCTCAGTATCCACAAAGAAAGAAATATATCGGCGTATATTGGAGTCCTCGGCTACTGATTTGGACCCGGCAAGGTCAAGGTTTGAGGCACTAATAGAGACTAACAATCTACGGCTAAACGCCGTTGAAAGTTGCCCGTGGGTTATCGATTCTCAGATAGTGAGATAGAGCGACTGAGAAATTAGGTGCAATGCCAAGACTACCTGGTTTGTTAGGGAAAAACGCCATCGACTATTAGATGGCGACATCTCCTCCACTTGAAATATCACCACCACATAGGCCAACGTCGGAAAGGTTCGGGGAATTAAACGGCAAACTATTTATTGCGACATCGCGGAATACCATAACGCGACTTTGATCGTCACCTTGAAGGATCCATCTCCTTGCACAGGCGCCTTGGGAGTACCCAAATCAGCCTAGGGTTACTACCTTATCTTACATGAGATCAAATTTATGCCTCTCAAAGCTAGAATTTAACCCAGGGAGAGGTGTCTCTGATCATGCAAGTTGCTGATCGTTACCCCGGCTGCCACCTTTTTGCTCGTTGGGCCTGGTATCTACAGTATGGCGTGCTAATAAAGGCTCCATAATTGTATAGAAATAGTGGTTTCATGCAAAAGAATGGTTGAGCGATCTTGATGAGGGGAATCAAATATGCGGGGTCAGGAATAGGGAAACTGTCGTATGCCGAGGAGAGGAGGAGCAGTAAATAAAAGTCTCACTGTTTAGATGGAGAGTAATATAATTACCCACCAAGTCCTGCACCAAGACACACACAGTAGCATCAGCCACTACAAACAACCACCATCATGCCATCTGCAACACAGCTCTACCAATACAACCACGTCCCCGAGACGAAAGAGAACCTCGACTGGGCAGATTGTAAGCCATGGACATACCTCTGATCTATCCCTTGTCGCTAACGGTGTTTTTATCCAAGTGCCCACTATCGACCTCTCTCTATACGGCACCGACGAGGGCAATGCCACCCTCTCCAAGACCCTCCTCGAAGCCATCCGGACAAAGGGCTTCTTCTATGTGATCAATTACGGCATCTCACAAGAACAAGTCGATACACAGTTCGCCCTTGGCCAACAGTTTTATGAGCTGCCACTCGAGGAGAAGCTGAAGTACCAACCGGACCTTGACTCGGGCGATTACAATGGTTACCGACCTGCTGGCAGGCGTGTTCTGAGCGGAGGTATTAAGGACAAGACTGAGGTGTGGAATATGGCCAGTACGTGCACTCAAACTATCCTAGTGACTAGGCTGTGCTGACCCTTTGCAGCCAAGGATGGCCATATCACCCAACCGCTTCCTGAGCTCTTGCAAAAGAACAAGACCCTGATCGAGAACTTCGCCGAGGACCTGCATGACAAGGTCCTCGACCCACTGCTGCATCTGATCGCGCTCGCCCTAGAGTTACCCCCTGACTTCTTCACCAAGCTACACCAATGGAATGTCCACGATGAGTCTCACCTGCGGTATATGAAATACTCCAAATTCACCCCCGAGGAGCTACAAAAGCTGAGCGATGGCCTCTGGTCACTGGGCCACACCGACCTCGGAACCATCACTCTTCTCTTCCGTCAGCCTGTGGCAGCACTCCAGATCAAGGACCATGAAACAGGCGAGTGGAAGTGGGCCAAGCCGCTGGACGGCAGTCTGACTGTCAACACATGCGATGCCCTAAGTTTCCTGACTGGAGGCTATATCAAGTCGACGGTGCACCGAGTAAGTGCTAACAGAGTGAATCAATCGAGGGCAGTACTGACTGATAATGGCTGAGCAGGTCTCGGCACCCCCCAAGGATCAGCAGCACGTTGACAGACTTGGCTTGCTGTACTTTGCGCGTCCCCAGAACGACCTTGTGTTGAAAACTGTCGACTCGCCAGTGCTGAAGCGCGAGGGAGCCACACAGAACGAGTTTGAGGCTGGAGGGCACAAGGTGCCGACCATGGGCGAGTTCACGACTCTGAAGCAGACATGGCAGCAGCGAAAGGGCAAGTTGTACAAGGAGGAGGACGGTGCTGAAATTCTGCCTGGCTTCAAGGGGCAGTATCACGCATGATAATTAGACACTCGGTCTTTGCTGTACGAGAGGTGGGATATACAAGTAAACAAAGCGTCGTTTATGCTTAATCATGCTTTTAGCGGCTATGACGCAATGCATTGACATCATGACTTGACGAGCACCTTTCATTTTTCATGTTTCAACACTTCAGACTCGCTATCAGATTCATTCACATCACCATGGCTGACTTTGCAACACGGCGACAACAAAATATCAAGCAAAACGACATTCTTCTAAATCAAATCAAGCCCATCGTGACCCACGATGAGTCTCGTCCGTCCAAGCCCAACCCCGATAACAAAAACAGAAAACGGAAAGCCACTTCACCTCGTGCCCCTACAAGACAATCCAGACGGATAGCCGAAGCAAGCACAAGGCCAAACTACAATCAGGACGACCAAATTGACTCTTCTGAGTTACGCGCCAAGGCCAAGGATAAACGAGCTCCGTCAGCATCCCCTTCAAACCCTGAGCCCAACGCCAAATCCTCAAAAGACGTCGACTCCATCGTGGTTGGATGGACGGCATGGGAGCCAGTGGCCGAAGAACCCATTCGCAACGAGGATGGGACGTTCCAATTCGAGTCACATCCCGACTTCCGCCCTAACAAATCTCCCGAAGAAATCATCCGAGAGGGAAGCTTCGGCGGATCCTACTGGCGACCATTGCTCTCGAAGCGTCTCGGAATCACCGTACAGGATGACTGGAGGGAGCTCCCAGCCTCATGGACAACCGGGTTAGATGTGGACACATATCTCACTAGCACTTCGTACAACCCCGAGGTAAACAAATACGGCGTTGCGTGTGGGCAGAGTATCGAAGAGTGGGAGGCAGCTGGTTGGATTGCCCATGAGTACGATGTCCGGGGATGGTTCCAATGGTACTGCCGCTATTGGATGGGCCGTCGTTGCGCTGATGATGAGCGCCAGATTAGCCGCTGGAAGAAATGCGTAGGCGAAACAGGTCGTTGGCGACGCATCTTGCTCAAGAAATACGTGGCATTAGGGATACGCACCGTCTTTGCAGATGATGATGGCGACGATGAGCGCGTGGGCGATGTAAGCCCTGTAGTGCACCAGACGTGCCATCACTGGGCATATGAAGTTCGCCAGGATGCACTGGAACGCTTTTGGGCCCAAGGGAAGTGATGCTTGGATTGTATAGAACCAAGTCATCCTTGGTCAGACATCGGAACGTGGAAGCTCAGGTATCATTCGACGCGTCTATAATGCCGGCTTTGAGTCATGGGCATGTGCTAACCACTATGGCTTAGTATTTTTGGAGTCGGTGGTTATGTAGTCGCGTCGAGGATTGCTTGACGCGTCGACTGTTTGGGCCCCAAACGAGTGGTGATTTCCACAGTCGCATTTCATCAAACCTCGGTCAATTCAAATCAAACAAATCCAAGACAATGGCCGTCAATTTACGGATACTGAGATAATAATGCTCTCATTAGCTTCTAAAACGGTCCAAGGACCCAAGGGCTCGTCTTAGAACTTGCTGTGTGAAGTAGCCAGAAAGGCTGCTTGGTGTATCAGTAGTTATCGTTGCCCTTGGGTAAGGCACACTTTCCACCCGTCGAGTAGCAATCTGGTGGTCAATAAAGACTGTAAACATGACCTCTTTCTTGGACACGTGAGGCTTGTACACACATATTGGTACAGGCCCGTGGTAGGCAAGTGGGCTCAGAGGCTCTTGAAGGATGCTTGTTGCGTTGTCAGTAAGCAAGGCCAAGGAACCAAAGGTTTCACCCAGGCTTATTGTAATCAAGTCGTCCCCAAAGGTCTGGCATTAGTCAGGTATCTTTCAGTACTGATGTAAGTGAGCTGCCTTCCTCTGCGACAACCAAGAAGATGGGAATTCAATAGTACCATCGCTGCCGCAGACCTTGAGCACCTGTGCCCAAAGACCACCATACCGCTTGCTTTTTATTCAGACCAACCCCCTACGCAAGGCATGTACGTAAAAATGAGACCCGAGTTTGTGCGAGCCACCCGTGAATGCCATTTGACGCTGTGTTGCAGTATATGGGCGTTTCAAGCATACAATTACCACAGAAGCCAGGCATCATGTCGATTGCCAGATAACAGAGGCTGCAAACAGTCTTAAGACAAGGTCTATATACCATTCCCAAGTGGATAACCGCGCTAGACCAAAGTTATTTTGCCATTTTAGGCAGCAGCGTGCCTAGGATTTGCTAAGGCCAGGCAACCGACAGGAATTCCAGTTTCCAGAGCTATATAAACCTCCAGAGTCGATTACAGCACCTGTGACTAT
This sequence comes from Fusarium sublunatum, assembly GCA_013623665.1. Lineage (NCBI taxonomy): Eukaryota > Fungi > Ascomycota > Sordariomycetes > Hypocreales > Nectriaceae > Fusarium > Fusarium sublunatum. The sequence goes on from JABFFF010000075.1 coordinate 75,472, forward strand.
AACGTTCTTCTACCTCCAAGTAATTCTAGGATCTCCCAATACGGCTATCATTGTTTAAATCATGAAGCACCATCCCCTCCACGACCCGCTACTCCCTCCCGAGCAATGGGACGAGATATGCTCTTATCTACCCCAACCAAGTTTATCTCACCTAAGGCTCGTCTGTTCCAAACTCGATAGAATCGCCCTGCGTTGGGCTTATAGAAGAATCCGTCTCGAGGGTTTTGGAAACTCTGTGGAGCGCTTCATCCAGATCGCCAGGTCCCCAAAGCTTCGCAGCTTAGTCCAAGACCTCACAGTCGATACCTCGGTTGAGGTTGGGTTTGCCTACAACTCGAATGAAAGCTACAGGTTCCCAAGCGACTTTCTGGATGCTTTGCCGTATATACGATACTTCAGCTGTCTCAAAGCACTTCACCTTCGATTTAACCAATACTGCGGCGAGGATGACCGGACTGGTCGAACCATCGAGGAGACGTGGGACTTTCGATACAGGGTGCTGGATACTGTGTGCCACTGCATAACAGGCATGTGGACTATCGATAAACAGATGGCGATTGAGGAAGAGATTGAGGACCCCTATCATGGCTATCAACGGAATTACACTGATCTGGAAGAGGATTCCTGCACCTCTTTTGGTAACGTGATACCGCTCGAGGAACTCACCATCGCCAACTTGGCTGACTTCCACGATACCCATCTGGCAAACTCGGAGCCCTTTAAAAAGCTCACATCCATGCCAAGCCTTGTCAGTCTTAAAGCGTTTGTCACCTCGGAGTTGAACGGAGACTCTGATGACAGCACTGCATACTACGAGGAGAAGTATGAATTCTTCGAGCATCTGTCCGAGACGTGGCTATCCCCAAGCATAAGCGACAATCTAAGGGTTCTATCGCTGTATTATGAGGACTTCTGGGGCTGGTTCCCCAAGATGGACTTCCGCAACATCGAGTTCCCGCAGCTCAAAGCCCTCGCGTTGGGGCACTACGTCTTCAGCCACGAATGGCAGATAGACTGGATCTCCTCCCTCGGGCGCAAAAGCGACGCCGGGGGCTTGAGAGAACTGTACCTAGATGACTGTCCTATTCTGTTCCAGGCTTATCAGGCAAGCCCATTGGATAATGCCGACCCAGGATATCCTGTCGTCACCTCGGTGCTCAACGCAGACATTCCCGAGATGCACACGTACCCAATTAGATGGTCTGACGTACTCTCTAAGTGGGCTACGTCGATGAAAGCGCTGCGCACTTTCTGCATGGGCCATGGACAAGGGAGAGAGGCACCACAGGATACGCTCGAATCTGTTCGGAGAGATATTGGGGGGGAGGTCGACCAGTCTGTGTTGAGTTATCGCCTATCGAACAACGCACATAGGAACTTCGACTGCCCTGAGCCCCTAGACCAGGACTACGGTGACCAAGACTCTGAGAAAGCTTGTGCGTCGGGTAAGTATCTGCACGGAACTGGTATCAACCCGAGAGGGGGATGCAAATTACAGTACATTGAGTATGATATTCGGGTAACTCCTTCACCCTGGGATGAGACCTTTATGTCTTATATGCTTGATGCGGAGGGTTTCGAGCCAGAGGAGGTGTCATGGGCTGGGGACAATGTCACGTTTGAGAAGCTCAGCTCTATAGTTATGGCAAGGGGCTCAAGCTGTTGAAAGCTTAACACAATGCTCAGAGCCCTATAAAATATTTCTCTTCATCTTTCAAACTTTATGTCTATTCGCAGTTGTATCTAATAGAGCATATCCTTTATCTGGCCTGTCTATGGTCTGGTTCATGGTGCTTGTTGTACTGAAAGAAGCTGGCACCTCCCCTCAACAGCCGCGATCATCATATCGCTTTGGGATTGCTGCATATGAGTTTCTGTGCTAGCACCGACCGCCTCTTATAGACTAAAGATCTGGAGCGACCTGATAGACTTGGGTCATCCGCGACTACTAGATCAACACTCTAGTTATTATCGCCAATGGCCCACCAGTATTATCTGGCGGTATCATAGCATGTCCAGGAAGGAGAGAGAAGTAACCACAAGTTGCGTTGAATCAGCATATACTCGGATTGGTTTCTAATCTCCCTAGCCGCGTTGCCAATGTACTTGTTCAATCTCCTTCTCCGGTAAGTCTGCACTGCCTACACCTAGAACTTTACTGACGAAAGTCCTCAGGCTCCCAAACGGCCTAATTTCCGGACTACGAGCCAGTTCAACGCCCTGTAAGGTACGGCAAGGCTGAATCAAGCAACACAAAAGTATGGTGCTGACAGAAGTCCAGACAAAATGTAGAGTCCCGCGCAAGGTCGCGCTTACATTCGACGATAACCCGACTGATAACTCGAATGTGCTTGCTCTCTTAGACCTTTATAACGCCACTGCCACTTTCGTTCCCAGCTCTTCATATCAATGGGACGAGTGGTACCTGGAGAAGCATATTAGGGACATCCGCAATGCTGGTTTGACAAGCAGTGAGTTGAGTTCTCTAAATGGATTCAGAGAGTGTGTACAGAATAGTCCCGGGGTTTATATCTATATCAGCTTTACAGCTGACTTCCCTGATAGTAACCACTGCGCTTTGATGCTGGATTATTTATACGTCATCAACTGGACGTACTTATCTCATATCTCCGACACGGACGCGCTATGATCCCCTCAAAGACCATGGCGATCAGTATTAGTGTAATTGGTACACGGACCTCTACCTGACGTTAGTTTTTCGACGGCCAATGCATTCATGCTTTGGCCAGCGCCAAAAGAAATCACTCTTCAACGGCTGGGCGACTGAAACTCCTCATCTCTCCAAGGCTAAAATGCCGATAGCCTGAGAAGTCTAAGCAATACGAGCTTACAGAACCGCCTCCTTTTGGACACTCGGTACTTCTCTAGCCAATGACATGGTTAGGACTTTCGTATCACCGACTGCAAAGGCAATAGCCTCAGCAAACAAGCTAAACTAGTTAGTGCGGTCCAGGCACAAGATGATGTCTGTGCACTTAGCGTCTGTGTGATGAATACGAAACAAAGCCATTGCTAAGAAATAATTGTTAAAATATCATCTATATAATTCTTATATATACATCTTACTACTCGCTTAGGGTCCCTAGCCAACTTTCGTTTCTGTTATACTCTTCACCCACTACTATCACCAGATGCAGCGCCTTTGGATACTCGCTCTTTGCTTCAGTAGCGTCAGAGCTGTTGCCATCACCCACTCAGATAAACCCACATCAAAAGATGGAACCACTGCAGGAAGCCTGCAATTCCTCAGCCTCAGGGCATCTGCTCCCATAGGCACTGCAATCAATCGCAAGAACTGGGTTGTTACCTGTGACAGCCAACAACCAGGCAATGATTGCTTCAAGGCCGTTGATGGTGACCAAGACTCATTTTGGCACACTGCCTACGGCGACAACGACCCCAAACCTCCCCATACATATACTATCGACATGAAGTCAACCCAGAATGTCAATGGTATATCTGTTCTTCCTCGTCAAGATGGTAGTGACCACGGATGGATCGCCCGCCACAACGTGTTTCTAAGCTCAGATGGGAAGAACTGGGGTGACGCTGTCGCCACCGGGACTTGGTACGCGGATGATACTGAGAAATACTCCAATTTCGAGACTCGTCGTGCTCGGTTCGTACGTCTTGTCGCCATCAGCGAGGCAAACAACCAGCCTTGGACCAGCATTGCCGAGATCAACGTCTTCAAAGCCGCTTCCTACACAAGTCCTCGGCCCGGTCTAGGACGTTGGGGTCCGACCCTTGACTTTCCCATCGTTCCTGTGGCTGCTGCAGTTGAGCCAACGTCAGGAAAGGTGCTCGTTTGGTCCTCCTACCGCTCTGATGCCTTCACTGGCTCCCCCGGCGGCGTGACCCTGACCTCGGCCTGGGATCCCTCCACTGGTGTCATTTCCGAGCGCAGTGTAACTATCACCCAACACGATATGTTTTGCCCTGGTATCTCCATGGATGGCAATGGGCAAATTGTAGTCACTGGCGGAAACGACGCCAAGAAAACGAGCCTCTATGACTCCTCTAGCGATGACTGGATTCCCGGACCCGATATGCAAGTTGCACGCGGCTATCAGTCATCAGCTACCCTATCTAATGGTCGTGTCTTTACGATTGGCGGCTCGTGGAGCGGTGGTGAATTTGAGAAGAATGGCGAAGTCTTTGATCCAGCTTCTAGAACATGGACCTCACTGCCCGGAGCTCGAGTCAAACCGATGTTAACGGCCGATAAGCAAGGTATGTACCGTGCTGATAACCATGCCTGGCTTTTTGGCTGGAAGAAGGGAACAGTTTTTCAAGCCGGACCGAGTACTGCAATGAATTGGTATTATACCGATGGGAGTGGGAATGTAAGGCCAGCAGGAAAACGCCAATCCAATCGCGGAGTCGACCCAGATTCTATGTGCGGTAACGCGGTTATGTACGACGCAGTCAAAGGAAAGATTCTCACATTTGGCGGCTCCCCAGATTATCAAGATTCTGATGCCACGACCAACGCTCACATTGTGACAATCGATGAGCCCGGAAAATCAGTCAAGACGGTCTTTGCTAGCAATGGCTTGTGGTATCCTCGAACCTTTCATACCTCTGTTGTTCTCCCTGATGGAAACGTTTTCATCACAGGCGGCCAACAGCATGGTATTCCATTTGCGGACTCTACCCCCCAGCTTACACCGGAACTGTACATTGCCGACTCCGATACCTTCGTCAAACAACAACCCAATTCTATTGTTCGTGTGTACCATAGCGTGTCCTTATTACTGCCTGATGGTAGGGTATTTAATGGTGGAGGCGGTCTTTGCGGCGACTGTACAACCAACCATTTTGATGCCCAGATCTTTACACCCAGCTATCTTTATGATACCAATGGCAACCTTGCGAAACGGCCCAAGATATCTCGTATATCTGCCAAGAACATCAAGGTCGGTGGCAAAGTCACAATTTCGACGGATAGTCCTATCAAACAGGCTTCATTGATCCGATATGGGACAGCAACACATACGGTCAATACCGACCAGCGTCGTATCCCTTTGGCATTTGCCCCTAATGGAGCGAACAGCTACTCATTCCAACTGCCAAACGACGCTGGTATTGCTTTGCCTGGGTATTGGATGCTCTTCGTGCTGAACTCAGCTGGGGTACCAAGTGTTGCGAGCACACTTCTTGTTAGTCAATGATTTAGTACGTTATTTTGTGCAATAGTCTCTTCGTCTATTGGCCTTCTCTACTTATTCAATCACCCATAAGCTGTTCGTTGCTATTCTGTGGTCCAAGTACTAGACTTTGAATTCACTCACGATAAGTAGACGTCATCTAAGCTAGATGATTTTAAAAGATGACCCAGTCAGCAGCTTATTCTTTTTGGTTTCCCCCTCGTAGCGCCAGCGCCCAGTCACGGTTCAAGTGCCTTCACCATTTGTGTCCGTATACAGACGTTCTCCCTGAGATTCATAGTAAAGAGCCTACTAGACATGTTTCTTGCCCACCACAAGCCATACCCCTCTACAAAAATATATAACAGGCCAGCTATGTACAAGCGTCCGCCGGCTGCTCTGACATATGGGAAAAAGACAAGATCAGGCAGGACAAAAAACATACAACAGCGGGGATTCGCTGGTCGTCACCGACCCAACTACTAGTCCGCCCCTCACTGGCTTGACTATGGGAGAGCGGACGGGATCCCGTATTTTCCAGTGGGTATGGTCGTATGTACAAGGGTTTCTGAAAGAGCAGTATACATAGAAACACACAATTCAATGACTGCCAAAGACACGCATCTAGACATTGGCGTGACATCCACCTGTGGACCGCTGCAAGTGTGGCGGTGCCATCAGGAAAAGCTAAACAAGAACAAGGTGAAGCCATACCGATGTCTGCCGGCGTAGACAAGGCAAGAGATGGGACCAGAATCTGTCACGACCTCGTCTCATCGCTGGACGTAAATCTCCTTGGATGTGGATAAGGTATCTAGAACTAGTCCCTAGCTATTCTGACCACATCTTACCTGGGGTGGTATTGTTCCTTCCAGCCTAACTCATCATGAGCCAGTCTGGACGATGTAGCCGATAAAAGCAGTGACGAGTAGAAACACACAGCATGTTGGTTATTTCATTCTAGGTACTCATATACTTGACGACGGCAATAATCATAAGTAATGGAGAATACTCTTTTTAAATCGTTTCCAGAAATCCTGGGTGACATCGCAACTCTCTTTCCTACTTGTCGTCGTATGTACCCCTAACATATAATATCTTTACGCCTTGATTATCAAGCACCCAAGCGAGTATAGTTAGCACCTTAATTATAAGATTTCAGAGCTGTGCTTAGCTAGAAAGAATACTAATATAAATATAAGAGATGTCGTTCTAGTATTTTAATAGAAATTAAAAAAGGAAGTGTTTAAATAAATTCCTTAAAACAAAGATATAATATATATAAGAAGTATTATAAAAGTCTATAAGTTTTTTAATATTTTATAATAGTTTTAAAAATGTTTATAAGTACTATAGGTTTAACAACTATATCTTATAAGCTTAACTTATATCAGGGTTAAGGTGTAGCTGTCAGTATATTTTACAGGAGTATATCAGGGGTGCCAATCAGACCTGCTTAGGTACTTGATAATTAGGGTGTATCTTTATTGTGGGCGAAAACTGCGTTTAAACCTGTATACTTTGATGTACCCCTTTGGGATATGACTAAAATAAATGTAAAGAAAAAAGCCTCAAGAGATCAAATTCTCTACTCTACCTTCTTTTCCTTGTTCCTTAATTGCGTTCCAGCTCCCAACCTTCGGGGGCCAGCCGTCTATCGGACACATCACGTATTGACTGGCGGCAATACATCTCAATTTAGATAATGGTGTTATTGATGTACGGTCCATGTGACTTCTGGAGCTTCTGGATAGTAATGCGTAGACGCAAGCTATTGGGCAAGATTTCCATTTCCCATAGAATAGCATCGGCATCAACCCTAATATGTCGTTCCCAAAGACACTTCAAGAACCCTCCATGCTTACCAAAGACCGTATCTGGATTGCGAGATAATTGTTAACGAGCCGTAATGTGGTATGATATCGTAGGAAACACATATCCGTCTTCGCGTCGCTACATCTAATTATTCCCCGAACCCTTTCTTGCATGACAGTGATAGCGCGAAAATCGGTGTTGCGATCCTTGTGGTAGTTGTCTGCTAGGTGATATAAAACCCTGTTTCGTTCGCCTCTGTGTCTTGTCTTTCGGCCTGCTAGCAACGTCAGCGTCGCCTAGGGTCGTCCCATCGACTTCGAACCGCACTCACCATAGGCCCGAGTAAGACCTTGAGGTGTATGTCGCGAAACAAGAGCCGTGTTATCACAGCAGAGAGTAGGCAGCCAACACCCATACGCGCCTCCTTGGCTCGTATATAAGCTGCTTGGTCATACTTTCCGGTCTCTCCAACATGATATCTTCCATAAATCACCCGCACATGAACAAGTCCAACAGCCAACAAAACGCTTTGCAGTTTGCCTATCAGCCACACTGATTCGGATACTCGCGCACCTGATCCGCAGCAACCTTTCGTAGTTTCGCTTCTGGCTCCCATGTCGAAGTCTCTCGGCAGTGAGGATAGCCAACCCACTGGCACAAAAAGAACGCATTGCCACGGCGATACCCCATGCCATAGATACGAAATATGTGGTACTGGCGTAGTCCAGTGGCTTTCTCACGTCCCCCGAGACGTCGCCAGTACTCGTACACTGTCCAGGCAGCCGTTTCTTGGAGGGAGCCCTCGTCCTCCCACGTCATCTCGTCATAGTCTGTCCACGTGACGAGTAATCGAACAGATTTGTTTATTTTGTCGACTTGATGGTCAACGAAACCGTCAACCTCATATTCCGTGTCGTCGGCGACGGTGATCATGGCGTTGATGAAAGAGGGTGATGCGGATGGAAAGGAAGTGCTCGTCGTGGGAGGTTGATGCTAGAGTTCCAAGTTAGCTAGCACCTTGATCTCGACCGTAGTTTGATGAAGGAACCCACGAAGAGCTTCAAGATGTGATGGCTAGGGCTTCTGAAACCGAGTGTGGTCGAGAGAACACAGCTGCTATTGATGATGATTCGGTAGTCGAGGTTGATGGATGACGAGCGAAGTAGGAAGCCAAGAAAACGGACAGGGAGGGAAAAGGTGAGGTGAATGTTATGGCACCGTAAGTAAAAAGAGCTGGTAGCTGAAGCGTGGGGAAACTACTGCCACTGTCCTTTGGTTGTTTGTAGAATGACTCACGCGAGCAGAAGTTTAGGAACAGAAAAAGAGGGTAAGCCCCTTATAAATGACCAAGTATATGAATAGACCGAGCGTTGTTCTACGGGCTTTATTTGTTCTGACTGGCAAGCACTGAACCTTTTACTGAGACTTTGTGAACTATCACTGTTCTTCCACTGAACACTGCCCTGTTCCTATACCGTATATCTCCAAATTGTCTATAAGTTTCCCAAACTTGATAGATCCGATATTGTGACACAATTCTATCACGAATCGAGATATTGTCTTAGAAACGCAACAGTCGATTGCTTGATAAGGACCGCGCCACAAGTGCGCGATCGTCCAAACGCTAAAGCGTTGATCGCGGCATTGATACAACGAAGCCCTTGGCTAGAACTCACTGTTATAGATTAATCCTTGGGAAATATGGCTGTTCCATCAGGAAAAGGCACTCCGAAAAGATCGATCGCCACAGGAAACGAACGCGGCTGTCTCCCAGACTTGGTTCAAAGACTCGATATTTAACTGGAGATAATCTCGAATAACATCAACCACAACCTCAGTGAAGAAGGAGTTCCTTGTTCTTCTGGATCAGGCCTATGTGCCTGACGACGCCCAAGCCACTGGTTAGCTTTTACAACCCCGCCCTCGCAGCCAAGGTCGTTCTCAACTGCCAACAGGAAATTCACCGGGAAGTGCCTCCAGGTCAGAGCTATATGCTAACCCTCCAATATACAGTTGCCCCTCGCCAAAACCGACAAGTCAGAGCAAGGGATTTGCGTTTCTATAGAAAACATGGTCTTTCAGAACCAGGATATATTCACCCTCCGAAGCCTCGATCTCGACCCTGCCACCAGCCAGCGGCGTACCCCAACACTTCTCAGCGTGAAGAATATGCTGGTCCCATACATCCTTACGTCAAGGCCCATTTGTTGTCTGACAGCGTGGGATATTGACATTGTTCAAAGACTCACGTTAGATGCTGCCCTGATGCGCAAGTAGCAATTTCTAATGGCTTCGGGACTCGAATAAGCAGATCTCCGGCTTTCTTCGCTTCCTTCCTGCGCAATATACATCAATGCTTGCAAGCCTTCCAGGCCTTCTGCTCTGTCATTCGAAATCTTTCCCCTTGTGTGTATTTAACGCGTAACTAATCTTCTCCACGTGACATTTCCAAGGTACACCCCGTACTCGATAAATACCCCGTGAAGTCTGACCATTTCAGATAGCAAAGCTCACAACGATAATATCAGGGGTGCATTGGTATGAGGAAGACGCGGCAGAGATCTGTACGCAAAAGCGGAGTTCTTGTTAAACGGTGTTGTCAGGTCCCTCTTCTTCGAGTCAACCATGAACTAAATGCCATCGCGGAGCGTACCCCATGATAGTGACACACGTAAGTAACCGTTCAGATATTCGTCGTCACTTCAAGTTCAAGAGTTGCACAGTGAAATACTCCAGCAGTACCAAACAGAAGCCGCTTCATATAGTGTTCCCTGCCAGCCGACTGTTTTCCTTGGGCGGAGGCACTTTTTAATACTTCTAAGTAGTATCTGTCTCCTGTTTAAGTGGCGACTGCTTGACTACAAGATTTTCTACCTTGGCCAAACTATTAAAGAAGGAAGAAGACTGGGCACATCGCTAAAATTGCTCTGTTTTGACAGATTCTGTAAATGTGCTTGGTTTGTGTGCACTTGAAGGAGAAAGATATTGGTAAACATGCACTTTTAATTAGGCTCAGGTTTGTCTTGAAAGCGAATTCTCAGTCAGCGTCCCCGACGGCACCTACCACGACTCAGAATTTCGAGGCCACCAGTTCCTTCAAATTACCCTTTTGTGTCGAAAGCCCATTATACAGCAGGGTGACACGAAGCTGAGTACACAAAAGGTCTTGGGCTGGACTCGAGAGGTGTTTTATTCTTACGCCGTGTTTCCTGTTGGGTTATCAAACTAGGATATGGAGCCCCTTTCCGTATTCCATGATCAAATGATTAACGCACCAGTGCTTTAGGAAGATCGTCAAGACGCTGTGAATTGCTCGGTATTGAAGGACCGTCCTCTGCTGCTTCAAGCCGGGGGTTATATATAGCAAAAGATTGCTCCTGTCCCAGCAGTTCCTGCTGGGACCGTTGATGGTGCAAGCGTGGTGTTGTACCTGATCTGGGAGTGCTCGAGTAAAATGGGGTCAACTTCCTAAGCCTTGGTTGGAATGTAGGTAGGCCGAATCGATGGAGAACTTGCTCAATTGGGGACTTGAGCATGGGCGCGCAGGAAGCTATTATCAGAATAGACTCTTCCATTCGAAGCCAAAAGTATATCGGTATTGTAGTCCGGAACCTCTCTGGAGAAGCAAAGTCCAATGTGTGCATTTTGACGAGCCTCATGATGACGGCCACAGTCGCAATAATGCCAAGCGCCATCAAGACGGTGATGAGACACCGTTCCAAGGTCGATCGACTGAGCTTCCAGATCAGGAACATGGGCATGATTGCCAGAGTCAAGTCGCCGAGTAAAGCAACTCCTTGTAGGAGGAGTCAGCACCACCCAAAGAAGGCCACTTTCGTTGTTGATGACTTACCTATCGTCACATATCCACATATCCAAATCTGCTTTGCACTCAAGCACCGTGCATCTGGTACCTCTTCCCAGTGGGCATTGATCGGTCGACACTGGATGAGCTGGAAGATTTCAGTGCCGATGATACAAGCAGCTTGAATCCCAATCGTGAACCAGATGATTGCGCGCCAGGCTTTGGTCTGTGCGAACTTTAGTAGTAGACACCCAACCGAGATCCTGGCCAGAGCGGGCACCAAAGTTGACAGTAAGATAACCACATAAACGCATCGAAGGATCCTGACGCCCTGCTCTGGAGATACATCATAGCTATAGCGGCCCAGTCCGGAAGCAACACTTGCTATGAAGAGCATATAGACAACGACTTCGATAAGCTGCACTCGGATCAGAGTCTCACGTCTTCATCTGGGTTGTCTTGTACTCACGACGGCGACCGAGATAGTGTAGTCCGATGCATCCAGTTTGTAGACCGGGGTTACGCGAGTGTAGATGCGGACTGAGAAGACGATGATAGCAACGATGAAGAAGGGCGTGACGATACCCAGAGCCCGCGGTCCCAGCGATTCATGCGGCAGGTGAGCGTCTTGGTCCATCGCGGGCAAGACCAAAGCCAGTTCGGTCAAGTCTCGAGGACCAGGTGGGAGAGGTAGTAGCTCCCTCTGAGCGCTTGCGAGGGTAATTAAACGGGGATTGGGGGCCGCGGAGAATTTACCAGCTTTCGTCAGCATGTTTCAGGGGCGCCCTCATCATAAGCACTAACATCAGCCACGCCATAGCGTAATGATATATCATAATGCCTTGGAGCCGCCACAACTTAAGGTGGACCGCTATTAGACAAGGGCAGTAAGATGACGAGGGTTAGTAGTCAACAATAAGGTAGTTCTGGTTACTCAAACACGAAATTTACAAGGAAAGCATTAATAAGGTCTCATTGAAAGCAGGAATGACGGACCAAGGACCGCATATGAAAACGGAGACAAGGTCATGAGTCAACATTAAGATGAGGAGGCGTAAAGGCTAGGCTATGATTTGGCCGGGTTTAAGCCAAGACTTTATTGACAGGGCTCAAGTGGCTCTGAACTAGAGTTGGGATGATTTGAGGCGTTGCTAGCTTGCTTGCGGGGAACGGGAGCGTAACTTGGCCAGTCCTTGTTCCGTACTGACGGGTCAGGGCCTGAAGATTTAGACACTTCTGCCAAGCTCTTGTCAAGGCTATTCTAATCTCTAACCGTAACCCTAAGACGGATACTTCCGTCGTCTCCGACCCTTGAATTTCCACTGGAATTGGGCTTTCAATCCGATTGGAGAGATTACGCCATCCTACCTCGGTTATAAGGCTCAGACCTTACGATAGGTTACCTATTTAGCATCCAACATTTGGTATAATTCAAGACAGTAAATACTGCGTGAGCGGATGGCCATTTCCAAAGAAACGACCGATTGCTTCAGCCTTAAAGGTGCTGAGCCACAGACCTGCATGAATTGCGCTCTTCTAGACGCATCGTGGATATCCTTCTTCATGAGTGAGTGCATGTGTGTTTACTCACTAGTCAAGGCGAAAAGGCCAGGAGCATCGCTTCACCCTGAGCGCCAGGCAGGTCTAGGAGATAAGAATTGAATGGTAAAACGATTCCTTGTCGTAATCAGCAAAAAGACAGACATACAACAGCGGGGATTCGCTGGTCGTCACCGACCCAACTACTGATCCGCCGGTTAGTGGCTTAACTATGGGAGAGCGGACGGGATCCCGTGTTTTCCACTACCTATGGTCGTATGTGCCAGTCTCGGTACTACTATCAGCTATAGCTATGGTTTCTTGCCTCTTCTACAGTCTGTGAATACTTTTTCCGTTGGAAAGACCAGACTTGAATGACCAAGTCGATGTCCGCTGTTCTGTCTATTATGGAAATCGTAATGCCCATGAGGGACTGCTGTGTTGGAAACAGGCTGTATTCTTGTCTTGCATAATAGTTTTGTCTTGAGTAGTCCATGCTTATATGCCTCAGGTCGCTTCCAACTTGCTCCTCTTCTTTGTTAGATAGAATGCGTCGGTATTCTAGTCGCCTTCCAGCAAGACGATTGATTGGGATTATTTCATAGGTGCAAATTCAGGTGAAGAGTGCTTTGTAAACTGCCTACAGCATAATGGGCGATTATGAGTCTTGCCTGCAAATATAGGCTATCACGGTCCTCCGATTCACTCCCGTCTGGAACATTGCAATTCCACAACAACTCAAGGCACTATACTCTGTTTGCGCCCACATGTTCCAGAAGTCATCCAAGCCGTAAATACAATAAACTTTGCACAACCTCGAGTGTCTCAAACCAGTTGTCCTGCCACACCCCGGGACAAGCCTTAAATTACGAGGCTGCGCTAGCCCGCATCGTGCTGGCAGTCAGCTTCAAAGGAGGCTTAGTTATCAGTCTGGAAATGTAGTAAGTCCGTCCTGGAAGTATCGCTGCCGAAGATTCCCGGAGCTTATAATGGCATTCAGGACGTGGCTCGGGATGTTGAGGAAAATGGGGTACCGACCTTGACTTCAAGTTTAGTAACTTAGCTGGGCGCAGTTCAATTTATTCGTCATCCGAATCGGGGTCCCAAAAGTAACACAAAATTAAAATATAGATGTTCATAAACCAACCGCGGATGCAGTCAAATAACTTGTAGCAGGGCGTGAAAGGCATCTCGTTGTTGGGTTGGTAAATCCTAAGCAAAGATGTTGAAAAACGGCCTTGGGTATGAATTCGAGAGAAAGCGGCATTAAGTTGCAGATCGAATGAACATAACTATTTGTTTGCATCATTGTCGGCCCATCTGCCTTAGGTTATAACAGGCAAGGCAGAACGCTGATAAAACAGCCTACTACAATGCCTAGGCTGACTATTCAACCGACACGTAAGCGAAAATAATACCCAAGTAGGTCAATCAATAATGCCAAGTCAAATTCAAGAGCAGAAGTGATTTTATCAGATTGTCCGTCTGAGGATATTAATACATATAATTCAGAATCAGTGATTCTGATGTAGATAACTCGTGCTAGCGATTGAGAGGATACTACAATTTACAAGGCAATATGGGGTTATGTCGGGATTCTGGCATTGGCCAACAATCCAAGGGGACTGAATTATCGTATCTTCTTCAGCCTGCACTTCCTCATGTTTTCTCTTGTGACTTTCTCTCGCGTCTCATTGTAAAGCTCCTCGCTCTTTAGTATCACCCCTGTCAGCTCTGGAGTTATAGAACCTGCGCGGACCACGCGCACGGAAGCACTCGACATATCAATCTTGTCTTTTCCTGGAAGCCCCATCGGCGCCGAAAAGCCAACTAAACCGTCAGCCTTCTGCTTGCAGACCGCACAAGTAATACTCGTGCCTTTAGTCATATGCGATTCTACACACGTAGCGCAGAAACAGTGGTTGCAAGGCCGTAATCTGTTCAAGTTAGCAACATCGAATATACTTTGCAACTCATCTCAGGATCTTACATGCAATCACACAGGTTTGTTATGCAAGCTGCGCAACCCACAGTCCTGGCCTCAGCTACAGTTGTGCCATAGTTGATATTACTGGCGTCGTCCAGGGCTCCTACACTGGAAATGCGCTTCGTCTTATTTTGCCACGTTTTTGGAACTGCTTCGCCTTCGCCGTAGAAACTGTAGAAAGGATACCCAGCTCGTAGATATGACTCAGCAGTAATTGGGCATGGCGGTGGAAGCATGCCAGTCAGACTTTCGAAAACAACCGAGTTCAGAATCTGCACGTTGATGAGAGCAGAGTATTCGTGACGCCAGCAGCGTCGATCGTGAGGATCAGAAAGGATTTTCTGGCGCAATTTGCTGCCTCCTGCAATGCCCATCGTCCAGCCCATGGGTTTATCAACCGAAGCTGACAGTGCGCTCGTTTTAGACAAAAGCATTTCTTCGGTGCTAGACCATAGTCTTAGTCAAGATGCCGTGGATGAGTAAACAAAGGTATACTTTACCTGATCCGGGTGGCATCTAGTGTTTCTTTATCAGTAAAGCCAAGGCTCTCAAGCGTCACAGAGCTCCTCGCTAAAACATTGTCTTTCCAGCGGAACTTGAAGTGAGCTAATTTGTAGCCCCCTACTTCAGTATCCAGACAGGAAAAAAGTTGATCCCACGGCTTCCACTCTGCTTGGACAATTTCCCTTGTTCCGTCGCTCATTTGTAACCGTATTGTTACCCTTATTGCATACATCGAGGCCACACTCACCATCTTACCAGGGATCCACTCATCCTCATCTAACAAAGATTTGACATAAATGTCTGTCGTGTGTAGAATAGTGGGAAATGGATCGGACTTGTCGCTTCTGATCAAATCACCAGGCCTCATTCCCAACTCTGCTGGAGTATTCTTTGTATTGGTGATATGGTGAGTTTCCAGTCGAGACGTCTTGCCAGAACCCACGTCGGGGACATCTTTCTTTGGTCTTGTCCAACTTAGAGACAGTGACGATCCATAAGGGGCTATAAGGATCTGAAAGCCACCGAGCGTCTCTATGCCAGTAACTTGCTTCTCAATAGAGTATCCAGCGCCGACCGGCATGGCGACAAACTGCCTGACAGTTGAACGGTCCAGGGCAAATCCATCGAGATACTTCTGCGGCGGGACACTAAGATAATCTTGAGAGGCAGTTGTTTCGGTCCAGGGAAGCCCCGACAAAGCATTCACGCCTCCGGTGAAGATACGGATTGCGAACGGCCTGGTCGATTTGAAAGAAATGTACATGGCTTCTCTTTGGTATAGTGGAAGGAAGATACCGCCTTTCTGAGCCATATCAACTAAATTTGAGTTTCCAGAGGACAGAAGCTTCGACGCAATAGTTTCGATGTTGAAGAGTGGAAGGAGGCCGAGGTTCGCCGGGAGGTCATGTACCTGGCCATCTTCCGGTAGACGAAGGGTTCGATGAAAAGCCACAGTTACCTGGTCGGTATTAATAGCAAGTTTGGAATCCTTGCATATTGCACGAGGCTTCAAAAGTTCAGCAGTGTACGAGCTGATGGGGGTTTCATGGTTAATAAGCAGCCCTAACAGACGGTCATAACGAGACGGTCCAGATGTGACCATTATTTCAAGGTGTCTTCTTCGGCGATCTGGGTTCGTGGTTATTCCAGAACAGCCTCGTAGTGATAAAGGCGGCTGATATCCTATTGATATATCGATTAGACTTCGGCAACATTCAAGAGCGTTGTCTACTACCCTCCATTATCAGTAGCTCAGTGAAGCGAGAGAATGTGATCCAGCACGGAACCTTCATCGTAATGCTATATGTCTCTTCTGAGCCATGCTTACGCATTCCAGTCAAGACGAGTACCATGTTTTCGTGGCCACTTTCATCTACATACAGAAAGGTCAGTGCTAGTCATCACGAGGTCTCTCAGAGAGGGCAGCATGGTACCATTGATGCATTCACTGTCAAATCTTTTCGGACCTTGCATGCTCTTTTTGATAGGCAACTCCACAAGCCTGTGTCCGGCAGGGACTTCACTAGCTACTATTGGTAAGCCGTATGAGAAGCTTCGACACTCATAAGAAAGGCCAGGCAAAACTACGTACAATGCTTAGGCATGTCGGCTACTCCTTTGGAAAATGCCTTGCTTTCCCTGGTTGGAAGCTCCTTCGGCTCTTGTATAGTTTGGAGTTCGTCAGACACTGGGTCGGTAGGCTTGAAACTGGCTAACCAGGTATCAAAGCCAGAGAAGCTGGGTACTGTGTCCGAGTTTTGTCTGTCACCGCTCGCTGCATCTTCCGGGGTAGCTGCGGTGGCTTGGCGATTGTCATCTTCAGTCGGCTTGACTGAAGCCTTTGGGCTGTTTTTGAAAACTTTCAGGAATTTTCTCATTTTGTAAGTAAAATTAACTCAAGCAATCAAAACAATTTTAGTTCCGAAGTGCTCAGCGTAGAAGATAGTCTCGAAGGATTTTAATATCTCACGTCCGAATAAGCACGGAGGTTCAGCTCAAACGAAGCCCAATACCTTCGTGTGTGATTATACTTCAGCCACAAATGAGCATCCCAACCAAGTTGATTGGTTCATTGCCATTGCAAAAGAGAGCCAATGAACTTTAATTTGAAGCACGTGAGAAGCCTATCAGCCCCGCAGTCTGCCGTATTCTAGACACTCACTACCGGTAATGTAGATGTATCGTTAGCATGCAAGTTAGTGGTTGGAACTGGTGAACGGACAAATTTATATCATAGCCGAACAGGACTCTTCATTATAGGTATGCCTAGGAAGTAGGCATTAATTGTATGGCCTCGTTTCATGCGCTGTGTTACTGAGCGGCCGTGTCCTCGTAGGTAGTCCTCTGTGACCAGGCTTTATGTGCGCATTTATCTAATGGCTAAGCTAATTGATTGGATTGTCACTTTGCAATGTAAGCTCACTGTTTAATGGTCAAATTCCGAGCATGACTCCTAGAAGGTCCACAATCCCATCGGTTGACTCTTCTCAGACTAGGACTCACGAGGAGATGGTGAGCGTCATTGTGAGGAGTACTTAACATCGAATTGGACATTGAGAATGAGAATCTTGGAGAGTCTTGACTATTCCCGATTATGGTAAGCGAGCTTCTTTTACAGTAAGCTAGTAACGTAAAAGGGAATTACTGTTCTATTGAACTTGGCCCGACATATGTCGACATGTAAGGAATATCCAAAGGGCTCTGACCGAAGCCGTCGCGTGACCTCAAGCCGATGCTTTCAAGCATCAGGAATCACCGGAGGCACAGGGCCAAGAAGGGGCACCAACTTGTAGATCCGGTATGCGTGACGTGTGCTCACACACTCCTTATCTTTAACATAATCCTTCACCAGAACCTTGCAATGAGTGTTGCGAAAGAGCCACACTGCTTAAAGTCAGTCCAACCACAATTTTTCTTATAGGTTGTTACTCAGCCTTGTAATTCTCATTATGTCAAGTCAAATGTGTGGCACTTATTAATATCACTGCCGTAAAGATTCAGAATCCCATGATTGGGCTCATTGTCGTCGTCGACACAGTTTTTGCATCCCCAGACGTGTCCTGTAAGAACGATCTCATTAGGGCCCGGCACTTTGAAGGGCTCATCGGGCTCGCTTGCGATGGCACCTATAGCCAAGATAGTGAGAGTGGTAAGAGTAAGAGTGAATTGCATTTTGGTTAGGTAGCTGAGAAAAAGCACGGTTCTTAAAGTGATGGTATTTATGTGATGAGTTGAGTGGATGGTGAGCGGGACAGACGGAATGCTTGCTGGATTGAAGTGACCTTATATGCCTATTGGATCAACTGAGGTAGTATTTGCAAGTACCTAAGCTTAATTGATCATATCATTGTAGAGAACGAAGCAGCAACAAGGATATGCATCCGGAAAGTACAGATTGGTAAAACCCAGTCTCGTTTGACTAAACAAAGTATGTTGAATACGGCTGAGGCTGTTGGCAGCAGTTTAAAGATGGCATTCCACATTAAGTCTTAACACTACGTATAGTAAAGATCTCGAGAGACCAGAATCTAAGGTTCAGGAGAGCAGTGCAAGGCCCAATTGAATACTTTACTGCCTGCGTTACAGCTTGGCTGGGAAGCTATAGATAAAGGTGCCAGTTCATCTGACAAAGGGGGAGCCTAAGTATAAGGCTATCATGCAGCTTTTGACTTAGCGAGGCTGTCTTCCATGGCTCGTCTGGGAATGAGTTGTGCACCAAGCGCAGAGGAGACGTGGCAGTGCTTGTTATCGTCGTCTACTCCGAGGTCGATCTGCATATTGCTTAGCCATCAGCACGCTCTTGTCCGTCTATTTAACTTGCTGCCCCGGCCGACATGAAGCTGCATTCACAAAAGTATTCAAGCTCGAGGTTCAATTCCGCTCCTTCGGCTGGTATAGCCGTAGCCTAATGCCCAGGTGATATCAAGAATTCATCAGCGCCAAGCTTATCTGGTTGACTTTGTGGCGTAGCGAGACACGAGATCAGCGGGCACTATCTTACGCCAGCCACTATCGGCTACTGCGGCCGAGCTTGCCGTCGCCAGAGACCGTCCTCCAACTGCACTGTCAATGCAGCAATAGCAGTACATACGATAATAATACAGCGTCAAAGGAGCTCATCATCCCTGAGCTGGAGATAGCTTGGCAGACTGACGCTATCAATTGTAACCAAAACACGAAGCATCCATCCCCAGGGCTTTGACTCCGACTCATTCGACGGTCAGTTCATGCGGCTGTATATGCTGGGTAGTATATGTGACCGAGTGACTGATTTAATGGAATGCAGTGTCGAGACGGGCTAACGTTAGACTGGTGCCGGAGCTAATTCAAACAGAAATTTGACTCAAGTTTGTCTTGTCATGATCATGTGCTGCAGGTTCCAATACTATACGTTTGAACAGTTTTGACAAGACGTGGGACTAGAAAAGAAATACTATAATTTACGATAAACATAACACACACATAACTTCCCATTGCTTGAAATCCAAATGAAAAAAGACTAACGTAACATCAAATCCCACATGAAACCATATCAAGAGACTACAACCAGGGTGTCCAGATCCTTTGAGAATGCTGTAATGATGTTACAGAGCGAGTCAAACATCTGCTCTGCAAAAGCCACGTCTATATCTCGGTCCCGAGCATAAATGAAGCAGACTTCAGTGCTGCTTGTGTCCTGCGGTGTGGTAACGACGCTAAAGTCAGCAGTGTCTTCATGTGAAGCCATCACGCCAACCTGGTACGTGTTCTGCCCAATTGCCAAAGTATTTGTCTGTGGCATGCTCTGGTGTTGGACTACAGTGGAAAAGCCGTTTGTTCCATCGTCGTCCCAGCCAGTGCATTTATTGATGATCTCCCTTGATCCGAGTGATTCATATGGCATGTTGTCAACCTGCTGGTTCTGGATGTGTTGAAGGAGTTGTAGCACGGTCCAAGATTGTTGATGACAGACGCGTACGGGAACCACATTCAGACAGGGCCCAACAATGCTCTCAATACCGGGCACGTTGCTTGAATTGCGTCCGCTAATAAGTGAACCAAAAACAACGTCGTTGCTTCCTGCGGCCTTTGCCAGTACAACCGACCAGGCGGCTTTGACGACCGTAGCAGTGGTGATGTTGACCGATGCGAGCGAGGGTGTAGACACGACCTTTCGCAAAACTTGTGTAGGGGATGTTTGTAGCGAAGTTCGTTGCCGTTGGATGACACGTGTGGGAGTAGAATTCTTGAGGAGGGCTTTCCAGTACGCGTAGTGTTCCAGATTGATCGTGCCCATCGCCCCGTGCATAAAAGTTACATACGAAGGTGTCGGGAGAATAGGCTCGCCCTCATATGAAGCCTTCAAGGCGCTGAGGATAGTTGGGAAGCACACACCGTCGTATTGCGCGTGAGATATCCTGATGAAAATTCTATGTCGTAACGACGACTTCTGCCGTGCCACAATGAAGCGAAGGGAGGATTGCTCAGGGCGTGGAGCTTCGTTCCGATGGTCAGACCCAAGCTCTGAGGTGAACTGCTCGATATCTTCGACATCTTGAATAACGAGCTTGGGCTGGACGTGTCTGAGGATAACCTGCAAATATCGTTCCTGATGGGGGACGAAGACGGTGCGCAATATATCGTAAGCGGCAACGACATTTGTGATACTTTCTTGCAGTAGGGCAATGTCAAGCGAGCCTGTAGCATCCAGGTGGAAATAGTTGAGCATCCATCGCGACTCGAGTAAACTGCCCTGGATGGCCTGTACCTGGAAGTCGGTTGTTGGGAGGACATCGGTGATGCTGGCTCGAGACACGCCTATAGCAGGACAGACATGATTTCGGACGAATTGTTCAGCGTCTTCTTGGCCAAGCATGGAGAGAGGCTGGTACACTTGCTCGCTCATTGTGATCGCTTCCTTCTTGGAGTCGGAGAGATACATCCTGTCACTACTTGATGCCGTGTCGTTATCTTTGTATGACTTTGCCTTGAGGCAATCAAGCATTAGACCAAAGCTCGGGTTCTTGAAGATGTCGGCCACGGTGAGCGGCATGTCCAGCTCTCGAGCATTGCCCACCATCGACATGGCGATAATAGAGTCACCGCCCAGTTCAAAGAAGTTGGAACTGTAAGAAATTGCAGCACTTCCGATGTCAAGATTATCTCTCCACAGTCCCGAAAGCCTGTGGTAGAGACGATCCACGCCGCGGAGGCTGGGTGACGAGAACATTGCCGCACCCAGATCTGTCGAAGGCTCGCTGAGTGTCAAGCTCTGGATCATGGCTTCGCAGTTCGAATCGCCATGTTGGTTTGTCCAGCGCTCGACCTCATGGGTATGGGTATATGCATTGGCTAATAGCTGCGTAGTCTGTGATAGACGCAAATGGGATAAAGCCTTGTCACTGTAATCGATGAAATCACTCAGCAATTCGGACATGGTGAGAGCAAGATCTTGGGCTTGCACGTCCGAAAGTATATCTGTCCAGTAGCGGATAACGATCCCTTCATCGCCGCGGGTGGTGTTGGCATTGAGTGTGACGGCATATTCGCTTGGATCGAAAGCCTCAATTAAGTCGTACGAAAGGGCGTTGGGATCGTTGCCGACCGATGAGCCGGCATTTTGGATAGACACGGCTGTGTTGAAGAAGCCTTGCTTGGCTTGTCCCAGTGAATGGCTAACGCGAGCTAGAGAAAAGTGCTGGTGCGGTAGACTGGCAATATAATCTTCTTGAGCGTCAAGGAAAAGAGTTCTAAGAAGCATGCCGGGTGAGAATTGGAAGCGAAATACGAGCATGTTGATCAGAGGTCCAACAATATCGTCAACACCATCAATGGGTGCATCACGTCCAGCAGTGAGATATCCACAAGTAACATCATCGCAGTTGGTGTAGCTTCGAAGTATGAGAGCCCAGGCAACCATGATCATGTTTGAGAATGTTACTCCGAGTTTGGAACCAAGGGATTGCAGCTGTGAAAACCGATCAGACTCGACGACGACAGAGCTCTGACTGCGGTTGGCGATGGGTTGCGGGTTGAGTGTAGGAAACCCCGTATATTGTGCTCCAGAGAGATACCCTCTCCAAAAGTTGAGACTCGTACCAGTGGGTTGGTTGGAGATATACTTGATATGCTCCTTGTACGAAGGGGCCCTGGTCTGAGGCAAGCTGCTAGTGTATGCGGTTGATATATCGTGGAGGATTATCGATGTCGAAGCGCCGTCTGTAACAGCGTGGTTCATCTCAAGCTTCATGAACACTTTACCCTGCGGTGTCTCGCAGATGGTGATCTGATAAGGAAGCATTGGACCATCACACCTCTTCTTTGTCTTCTCGAGCGATATAGCGTTTAGTTTTGCCATAATCTCGATTTCCCGACACTTGATGGTGCTGACTCGAGACTTGTGAGGCTTGAGAACAATCTGCTCGAACGAACCGCCACGGTGGACGCTATCAATAAAGACAGTTCGGAGTGCAGGATGACGGTCAATGACTTGGTGACAGGCTTGAGCCAGCTTCGCTGTATCAATGGTTGAGCCGCTGGAGGACGACACTTCAAGAACCATGTGTAACAGATACTGGGATGGATCCAGGAGCTGGCTGAGTAGTATACCAGTCTGCATAGGCGAGCAAGGATACATGTCTTCTACCTCGTCAAAGCTAACACGAGCAGCAGGAAGGGATCTGTTGAGCATGTACTGTAGCTCGGCGTAGTCGGCGGGCACCAGAGGGAAGTCGCTGAGCGTAGGAGTAGAAGGGGCTTCGCTGAGCTTTCTTGCAGTATCAATGAGCATGTCCTTGCAGCTCGACACCCACTTTTCAATGCGGTCTTGATGGAGCATGTGCTGGTTATACATGAAGCTAAAGTGAATGCCCTCGTCAAGGATGGATATGGAAATCTCAAACAGAGCCAAACGCTGAGTTTCAGGTCCAACGTCAGAAATAGCCGCCATTTCCTCCTCGGTCAAGGATAAATCGACCGAGCCAAAGAGAGAGTTGCCCTGGCTTTTCTGCTGAGTATGACCAAGAAAATTCAACAAAACCTCCATCGGCTCATGGTCTACAGACTCGGTCAGGTATCGACGGGCAAAGTATGGGCGACCGTTGCTGGGGACGCTACGGCGCGTATCTTTGATTCTGCGGACAAAGTCGACGATATCGGAAGGGTCAAGGGCGTCTTGAGAAATGTGAATGGGACAGAGTGAGGTAAACCATCCGACGGTCTGGGAAAGGTCAATGGCATCGTCCCAAGACTCGCGGCCGTGGCCCTCGTTGAATAGAGTTGGCATCTCTCGGTCTTGGAAAGTGAATCCAAAAGATCTGAGTAAAACCGAGACAAAGAGATCGAGAGGTTCAGTCCTGAGTGCTGTGTGTGAGTCATCCAGGATCAAGGAGACGATATGGGCATCTGAAACGATAAAAGACTTTTGATCAACATATCCATAGGTGTTGACAGAGCTTGACATGCCCCAGAAGTCCAAGTTGGCAGGTTGTATGGGGAACGGCAGCAAAGCCTCGCCGTGTTCGTCGAGAGATTTGGCGTGTTCAATCTGCGCTGAATTCCACTTCCGGAAAGATAGAGGCTTGGAGAGTAGTGGAGATGTAGCTGAGAGCATTGCCTCGAGGTCTTGGACGATGTTAATCCAGGAAACAACGTCAACGACCAGGTGGTGAGCTATGAGTGAAACTAGTTGCGAGCCGTCAGGCTGCATGAAAAGATCGATAACGAAGACAGGACCGGAGACGTCGATACTTTTTTGGCTAGCGGAAATGAATGAAATCATATCCGACTTGGTAGAGATCTCATGGAAGCCGAACATGTTGGACGTGTCAATATCCGATGAGATCTGTTGAGTCCATTGTCCATCTTGTGACTTGTTGAAGCGCGCACGAAGCATGGCGTGTTTCTGTACAAGTGTGCGGATAGCATGCTCGAACGTGGATGTATCGACGGTGCAATTGATCGATAAGAGTTGGCTTTGATTGAAGCGGTCTCCGCGGTCTTTGTCGGAGCTGTTAAGAAAGAAAAGTTGTTGTACCGGTGACAAGGCAAATGCTTCATCATCTGGTTCTTCATACTCAGAGACATCACCCCGTCCATGTCGGTCTTCAATCTCGATGAGTGTGGCTAACTCAGAGATGGACTTGCCGCTCATAATCTCCTTCATCGTCAATCTCATGGATTGGTCACGGCAGCGAGTCAGAATCTGGATAGCTGTAATGGAGTCACCACCAAGGCTAATCAGCGAGCGGCTCATGGGTGTCGCCTCGACAGCAATGTTGAGGACTGATGCCCAGATGTCTCTGAGCTGTAGTCCAGCAGATGTCATCTCTGAGTCCACAATGCCCTGGCTGATTTCTGGACCGACCACCATCTTGTATGCGTCTGCATCCATATTGGCAAGCCATGACTGAGCACGGGCTCTGTCGAGCTTGCCAGACAACAAAAGAGGAATTGTCTCGACTACGAGCCAGTCCGACGGTAACATATAAGGTGGGAGGTTCTCGGAGAGGTTGTGTTGGAAGGCCGAAATCTGTGACCGAGAAGCTTGCATGGCTGAATCAGAGACGGGGACAAATTCTGATGAGGCAAGGCATGAACTCTCAGACGCGAGGTTCTCGAGAGAGACGATGGCCACCAGTCGACCCTTAAAGCATCCAGACTTGGGTAGAGTGACGAGGGCTTGACGGATGTGAGGGTCAGACCCAAGGCGAGCCTCGATCTCCCCGAGCTCGATGCGCTGGCCGTGAAGCTTGACCTGATGATCCTTGCGTCCTACATACTTCAAATCTCCGTTCGGGCAATATCTAACGAGATCACCTGTCTTGTACAGGCGCAAGGGACGCTGGGAATGTTTGTCGGTTGACTGGCCAGACTTTTCAATGCTACCTGAAGTATAGTTAGTATTGGCTGGCTGGTCCGAGGCGACTGTATCCTTACCTAAAGCAAAATTGGCGAAGGAATGAATCCATGAAGGGTTTTCGATGAAAGACTCGGCCGTCTTTGCACTGTCGTTTAAGTAGCCCCGCGCCACGATGGGACCGCTGATTAGCAATTCTCCTTCACAGCCAACGGGGACAAGATAGTTGTGATCTCTTGGGTCGACAACCCATGTATGGCAGCCGTCTGTGGCCCGGCCGATGTTGGTGGGATCCTTCGTGTCCGAGACATTGGAGTTGACAACGGCAAACATGGTACACTCAGCTGGCCCGTAGCCATTGATCAATTCGACTTTGTCTGCCCAGATGCTTATCGTCTCAGAGGTCAGACTTTCTCCTCCGCAGACAAGTGTCTGGAGTGTGTTGAACTTGGAAGGATCTTGCGTGTTGGCAAGAGAGGGAGTTAAAAAGGCCCAAGTCGCGCCCAGAGTGTCGATGGCACCCGGTAAATCGGCCGTTCTCATATCCTCACTGGGAACGCAGAGACAGGCACCGCTGGTCAGAGCACCAAACATCTCTGCCATTGCAATGTCGAATGCATAAGAGGTAAAATGAAAGACGCTCGAGAACGGGGTAAGCTTCATGCGTCTTGTGAAGGCCTTGGAGCTCACAGCGAATGAGCCATGGTCAATAACGACACCTTTCGGTGTACCGGTACTACCAGAGGTGTAGATGACGAACGCAGCAGTTTGACTTGAAACGGCTGGCAAGACTTTTGGTGTGATATTTCGACGGGGCAGATGTGTAGTGAACAGCCCGCCGTCGACCAGGATAATGGATTCAACAAGGCCTTCGAAGCGCTCCTGATACTGCGGTGAACATAGAGCAACACGGGCCTTGCAGTCCCGAGAGATTTGTGCATGACGAGCAGCCGGATGAGAAGGATCTAAGGGCACGATAGCACCACCAGCGAGTAGCACAGCTACCATCGCCACCGAAGTCCAAAGGCTTTTGTCCATGCAGCATGGGACTAGAGCCTCCGCGCGTAAACCCTTTTCGATGAGTAGCTCGGCTAGCTGGACGGCGTGCTTCGCGACTGCGTCGTAGCTGAGATGGCCGTCCCAGGCGCGGATACTGGTGGCATTGGGTTTCATCTTGACTGACTGCCAGAACAAGCTAGGAATGCTGTCTTGGACTGACTCAAAGGTCTGATGATTCCATCCTTTGATCATCTGTACGTCGTCTGTACTGTAAAGACGAAGCTCAGACATCATGCTGGTGGGACTTCGCGACAGATGGATGAGTTGTTCCACCATTGTCTCGAATTGGTGAGCAATGCGCTTTATTTGCCAGCATGTTAAGACTGCCTCATCATGGTGGATTGTCAAGACCAGACTTTGTGCCTCAACGGAGCATTCAACCACCAGAGGGTAGGTGAAGAAGCCTTGCTCCTCGAGTTCGCCTTCCAATAGTTGCAACAAGTCTTGTTGGTCCGTGTCTTCGTCAGTCGACTGGATGACCAGCAGGTTCCTGAAATCACAAGCAAGTGCCATGGCGTCACCGAGACGCTTGATATGTTGAAGACCAGCATGCTGATAAGGAATCATCTGGGTTGCCTGCTTGTGGAGAGTGCTTAGGAAGTGGCCAACAGTAATTTCCCGATCGATCTGAACCCTTGAAGGCACCGTGGTAAGAGTTGGGCCAAGGATGTCCCCAACGTGCTCGAGGGCAATATCACGCCCAGATAGTGTCTCTCCAAAGGCAACGTCGTCCGAGCCGGCTTGAGACCCCAAGACAAGAGCCCAAGCTGCGCGGATGACCGTCGGAATAGTTATTTCCATGCCGACATCCTTCTTGTTGTAATGGATCGTATGCTTCTGTGATGAACGACATGATTCAGAACCTGTTGAAGAGGAGACGGTTGGAAAATGAGATATGAGAGAGGCATCTTGGAATCGAGCCTTCCAGAACTCATCCGAGCCTTGTGCATCGACCTTGGACAAGTACGCGACAAAGTTGGCGTATGGAACAATTGGGTCCAGTCTGTAGATGCTATCTTTGTAGTAGAACTGGGAGACCAGCTTGAGCAAAGAAGGCATACTCCAAGCATCGTATAGCGCGTGATGGACGGTCCAAACAAAGAAGCAAGGGCCAGAATCAGCTGACTTGACAATCGCATATCGAGCCAAGACACCGCCATTTTGTTCAGGGACTGGTCTGGCCTCGTCGTTTGAACTTGCAAGACTGCTGTAGTACTCCCAATCAATGTAATGAGGTACGAGGATAGCTTGGTAAGATGTGAGGGACTGAACGTTGACGATACGCGATCTTAGAATGTCCACCTGGTCGACAGTCCTTTGCCATGCGAGCTTGAAACGGTTAATGTCGACGCCCGAAGGCAGCTCAAAGACGTTCCTTGCTACATATGCACCAGGTTGTTGCATCGAAGAAGCCACAAGTCCCTCTTGAAGGGAGCTACACGGGTACACATCTTCGATCTGGCTCTTCTGGATGCCACAACGTCCAGCAATCTCATCGAGAAGCAAAGAGGGAGATGCAATGTCTCCAAGCAGTGAGAACTGCTCCACACTCGAGACGCCAGTGCTCTTGGAGAGCTTGCATGATGCTGCCATATCCGACAAGACCGGGTTTTTGAGAATGTTCATGACGGTGAGGATGATGTCCTCCCTCCTGGCCAACCCGACAAGCTTCATAGCGCCGACAGAATCGCCTCCCAGTCTGAAGAAGCTATCTTCCCGGCTGATCTGGTTGGGGTCAATATTTAAAACTTTGCCCCAGGCCTTCTGCAGCTTGCGTTGCATCAGCGTAGTAGGTGCTCTGTTTTGGCTGGCCCCGACGAGCTTGTAAGGGGCTATCTGTTGTGGTGGTATACACTGGACTATGGCCTTGAGTCTCTGACGGTCTAGCTTACCCGCCAGAGTCCATGGCATTTTGGCCACTGGGATATAAATGGTGGGCACCATGTATAGCGGCAGAGCACCGGCGAGTGTCGTCTTGAGTGACTGACAGAGTTCGATGAAACCACTTTTCATGGGTAGGAGAATATCATCTATCTCTTCCATAGCCATATCGTCAACCTTCTCGTCACTGGTAAAGAAAACAGCCAGTGCCTTGGTCGAGGTCTTGCTCTGCGGAACCACCAGGTCGACGGCTGACCGAACATCGATGGGTAAGTTGGCCTTGACGTGGTGTTCGATTTCACCAAGCTCAATACGCTGTCCGTTGAGCTTGATCTGTGTGTCTTTGCGTGCTAGGTACTTGAGTGATCCGTCCGAATTGTGCACGACCAGATCACCAGTCTTGTACATTCGGTCTATACGGTTGCCCGCGAGCTTCATGTCTTTGCGCCATGCTGGATGCTCGATGAATGCATCTCTCGTCTTGGTCTCGTTGCCCATGTAGCCTCTTGCCACAATGGGACCTTCAATCAAAAGCTCTCCAACACTGCCGATGGGCATGAGGCGGTTATGATTGCGTGGATCGACAACCCAGCAACGACATCCGACAGCATTGCCGATGGTGGCAGGATCCAAGTTTAGGAAGCTGCCGTCATTATCGACCTTGGTGCTCGTTGCGGCGATGACAGATGCCTCACTGGGTCCATAGGCGTTGATGAGTGCGGCGTGGTCTGCCCACTTGGTGATGTGGCCCGTTGACATTGCTTCACCGCCTGTAACGAGTACTTTGAGGGTTGGCACGCTGCCTGGCTTGAGTACACTTGCCACGGATGGCGTAAGTAGGGCCCAGTTGATATTGAAGTTCACAATGGCACCAGCTAAGTCATTCATACGCTGCTCATCGCTAGGAATGCAGATACAGCCGCCTACTAACAAGGTAGACAGAATCTCCATGACGCTGGCATCAAATGTGTGCGATGCAAACTGTAGCACACGAGAAGAAGAAGTCATCTCGATGGCTTTGGCGTGAGCTGTGCCCCCAGTGGTAAAAGACCCATGCTCTACAACTGTGGCCTTGGGAAGACCGGTTGATCCCGAGGTGAAGATGATGTAGGCCGCATTGTTAGGGTGAACCTGAACTCGAGGCGAGCCCAATGGGAAATGAGGTAACAGGGAGATTGTCTCTCGACTGACGGCAAAGGTTGGAATACCGAGATGTCCAAACTTGTATGTCAGGGAGGTTGAGCATAGAATTATCTTCGCTTCAACGGTTTGGACGAGGAAGTTGATACGCTCCGGTGGATGTTTGGCATCTAGTGGAACAAATGCGCCGCCAGCCTTGAGAACTGCTATCATGGCAACGACTGTCCATGCTGACTTTTCGAAGCAAAGAGGGATGTAGGTCTCTGGCCCGACTCCGAGAGATACCAAGTGCTGTGCGAGCTTCGAAGCCATTGCATCGAGCTCGAGGTATGTGAGGCTTGCATCCCAGGCCTGGACGGACGGAGTATCAGGCAGCCGCCGAGTGTTGTGCTCAACGACGTGATGCACACACTTGTCCAATAAGTCAGGCTCAGCACGATTCCACGACACCAATTGTTGCATACAGTAGCTGCTAAGCGTATTGAGTTCTCCTATGGGCATTGCCGAGTCGGATGTCACAATGGAAGTCAGAATCTGGTCAAACGTGGATGCCATGTTCCTGGCTTGAGAATCAGAAATCTTGTCTGTCCAGTAACAAAGCTGCAGCTCTGCATTTGAGTCCCAAACTTCGACATTGACGGTCATGTCGTATTCGCTCGGGTCCTGCGCGTCACTAATGTCGAACGAGATAGGTTTAGTCGCCATAGACTTGGACACGGACCTACGCTGGAACGAGTAGGCGGTATTGAAGAGCGGCTCGTTCGGATTACCAACCGCGTGTTGGAAGTCAGCAAGGGAGACGCTCCTATGATTCATCGCTGTTGCCAGGTCTTGTTGCGTAGTCCTCAGGACATCTTCGAGGCTAGTAGAAGGGTCAAGATGCACCCTTAAAACCAGCATACTCACAAACACGCCGATTGCCTCGTCAATCCCACTGACGGGGACGTCTCTCTCAGCAACCAGATATCCAAAAATCACATCGTCAAGACCTGTATATTCCTGGAGAACTAGTGCCCAAGCCAGCTGCAGTACGTTGGATAGCGTGATACCTCCTTCGGTACAGAATGCCTCGAGTTCAGCGGCACATGAGATAGACTGATCAAGAGCTCGCAGGGCCTTGGGCTCTTTGGTTCCGCCCACTAGCGATGATAGACAGCAAGGTTTGGCGCCTGTTAGATAGCTCTTCCAGTATTCCATGTCGTGACGAAGCCTCTGGTTTTGTAAGTAAGCGACGTAGTCCCTGTAGACAGAAAGGTTCTCAGCCAGGGTACCATCATACGCCAAGGCCAGGTCACGGAAAAGAATTGGCATGGAGGTTCCATCAGAGACTGCATGGCTCATCTCCAGAATGCAAACAACGCTTCCTGGAGTCTTGAATATGCTGAGACGATGGGGTGGCTGGTTAGCCGGAAGACCTAGTCGTGAACGATGGCCAAGTCTTTGAGCTAGCTCATTGTCGGAGCATTCAAGGATGGAAACACTAGCAATGTGCTTTCCCAGAACGACTTGATCTATGCTACCTTCTTGCAGCAGACTGTCCACGAATATGGTTCGAAGAGTGGAATGTCGCCCTACAACATCTTGCCATGCATCTGCCAGACGTTGCACGTCCAAAACATCGCCAGATCGTACACACTTGACAGAGAACGTGATCGAATATGAATAGTATCCAGGATCCCTGATCTGTGCCAAGAGGATGCCCTGCTGAACTGAGGAGGAGGGGTATGCGGCTTCAACATCATCAAGATGACCAATACCAAGTTCAGCCAGTTTCTGTTCAATCTGAAACTCGGTCCTGAAAGACAAAGGGAGCAGAGACAGGTCAGCACCAGGTGAGGAGTTGGCTTGGGATAGCCTTTGGACAGCACCCTGGATAGTCTCCTTGAAATTCGATATCCAGCTGCGAATGGAGGATTGGTGATCCATGTGACGGTTAAAGGAAAAGCAAAAGCTTAGTTCGTTATCGGAGAAAGAGGCTGAAATCTCGATGAGAGCGAGACGTGGAACGTCGGCGCCAATGTCGCTTTCCGAAGTCACAGAGTCAAACAAGCTTCCACCAAGTGATTTGAATAAGGACGCTTGAGACTCGGCCTTCTGTACATGGCCAAGGAAATTAAAGGTCATTTCCACAGGCCATGCTCCCGTATCCATCTGGCGTTTCTCGGACAACGTTTTGTGCGCAAAGTAAGGACGGCCCTTGCCAGGAAGCTTCCGTCTAAAGTCCCGTACCCAGCGAATGATATCGACAGTGTCTTGCTCCACGGGCAAGGAATCGGGTAGAGAGACAGGGCAAAGGGTGGTGAACCATCCAACGGTACGCGATAGGTCCATCTTATCATCCGTAGGCTCTCTGCCGTGACCCTCGTTGAATATTGGAGGTGTTGAAGTCCGGCCCAAGAAAGTTTGGCGGAAAGATGCCAGTAGTGAGGCCAGCAAGATGTCAACAACATCGGTGTCAAGAGCCTCATGGCATGAACCCAAGAGTAGACGCGACGCGTCTGTGGATATGTCCATAGTCTCGTTGACTGAGTCGCCGTGAAGGTTAGGTACATCTTGCATGCCCCAGTATGAGAGATCTTGTCGAGGCGCTGGAACGTCGTGGAATACATGCTCGACCTTTGCTTTGCAAGCCTCCTCGTGCTGTACAGAGCACCATGTTTGGAAGGACATTGGCTTCGCAGGACAGTAGGACGCTGATGACAGGAGTTCTTCCAGATCTTGAAGAATGATATGCCAGGACACTACATCGACAACAAGGTGGTGTGCTACAAAAGTGAGAATTTGATCGCCGGTCGCCTCCATTTCAAACATGTCTGCCGCAAAGAGGGGTCCCTCAATGATATCCAGACTGTTCTGACTCTCTTCCATCAATGTAAGCAGGCGAGCTTGGTCAACGTTCATGTGTGATCGGAGACTGTAAGATTCAGAGACATTGTTGGTTATACGCTGAGACCAGCTTCCATGGACATATGAAAAGCGAGCACGCAGCATGCTGTGTGTCTTGACAATGGTTTCCAAGGCTGTGGATAGCTCTTGGAAGGGAATTGTACGCGTAGTTCCCAGAGCCATGCTCTGATTAAAACGACTCGGACCGATGGCTTCGAAGTACACTTCTTGGATGGGCGAGAGATTGAAAGACGTGTCCTCCTGCTCCTCATTATACAACTCCTCAATGTCGGTGATAGAAGATGCAAGATCAATGATAGACTTGCTTCGCATGATTTTGCCAACTGAAACAGCCATATTCGAGGATCGACAAACAGCCATTAACTGCATTGCTGAGATGGAATCGCCGCCCAGATGGATGAAAGACTGCTTGAATGGCACCGCGTCGACTTTGAGGTTGAGGACCTTCGCCCAAGCAGCCCTGAGCTTCATCTCCACCACTGATGCTTCTCTGTCCAAAGCAGATGCCTCTTCTTGTGCGTCAAGAACCTGTCGGTGACGCTCAGGAGACATCTGATCCACCCAGTTCACGGCACGCCTTCGGTCAAGCTTGCCAGACGGGAGGAGACTGATATGGTCCACGACAATCCAGGCAGACGGAATCATGTAAGACGCTAGGTGTCCTTCCAGACGCTCGCGAATACCCATCAAACGAGAGGGAGTATAACCTCTGACGAGCTGCATCTCCTCGTCTCCAGACATCTCTCGCTTGACAGCAGCAAGTGATTGTAGGGATAGAATGGCGACCAGACGCCCTTTGAAGGGGCCAGAAGATGGAACAGCTGCCAGACAAGACTCAACCGCAATGTCTGCGCTCAAGTGATGCTCTATCTCAGACAACTCGAGCCGCTGACCGTTGATCTTAACCTGGTTGTCTTTGCGGCCTTGGAAATCGATAGTTCCGTCCTCGGCGAGTTTGACCAAATCTCCAGTCTTGTATAACCTGCGCAAGGTGCCTGCAGACGCGAGAGGGAACTGATCGCACCACTTTGGGTTGTTGATAAAGGACTCTGCGGTCTTCTGTGGGTTCTTGAGATAACCGTTGGCGAGGATTGGGCCCTCTATCACAAGCTCTCCAACAGTCTCAATGGGCACCAGTCTATCGTGATTGGTAGCGTCGACGACCCAGCAAAGGCCTCCCACTGCACGGCCAATATTCGAAGGGCCAGATGTGAGCATAACGCGTGGGTTGACAGTAGCAACGACAGCAGTCTCACTGGGTCCGTAGGCATTCATTAACTGAACAGACGGAGCCCAGGAAGAGATATGCGCAGAAGACATGGCCTCACCACCAAGCACCAGTGACTTGAGCCCCGGAACGTCAGACGGCTGAATCAACTGGGCAACTGAGGGTGTTAACAAAGCCCAGTTAACGTGCATGCGATTGATAGCTCCAGAAGTATCATGCAAGCGTTCGTTGTCACTTGGTATACACACCGTTCCGCCATGAATAAGGGTTGTCAGGATCTCCATGATGCTAGCGTCGAAAGTGTACGAAGCAAATTGCAACACCCGAGACGCGTTTGTCATGCCCATGGCAGAACCGTGTGCAGTTGCACTGGTGCAAAAGGCTGAGTGGCTAACGATTGTCCCTTTCGCTTTTCCAGTGGTGCCTGACGTGAAGATGACATAGGCTGGACTGGCAACAGATATTGGACGAGGTGACTGGTCTAAGATGAGTTGGTCTTGGCCTATGGTGTCATCACCAAGTATCAAGATTAGAAAATGATGTTCAAATGCCACATAAATTGTAGGGTTAACATACCAGCATCAACCAAAGTTTGTGAAACAGGGATAACTTTTGATTCAAGCTTCGTCAACCGCTCGGCGTACTGAGGTGAAGAGAGGACAACCGTGGCCTCAACGTCAGAGAGAATACCGCTGATTCGGGCGTCGGGATATGCAAAGTCCACCGGAACAAAGGCAGCACCAGACTTGAGGATGGCCAGGATGGATACGACGACGAGTGACGACTTTTCCATGCAGAAGGGGACTACTGAGTTTGTTTGTACGCCAGCGTCCATCAGAACATAAGCAAGACGCGTAGATTGAGAGTCCAGCTCCGAGTACGTGAGGTTTTGGTCCCATGAGCAAACAGCCTGCTTGTCCTGGACTTGAGCCACTCCCTGAGCCTTGATGACATCTTGAACAAGTTTCTCGATGGGAGGCACTGTTGCACGATGGTTTATACCCTGCAGAGTCTGCTGGTCACGGCCACTCAACAGATTCAGGTCGATAAGCTTCTGATCCAGCAACCCAGAAGATGACACAGAGTTCAGCATGAGTTCAAACTGATCCATGACGCGCTGCATCTGCGACTCCGAGATGACGTTGGGGTCAAAGTGTACAACAGTCTCAAGCTCGCCGTCTGTGATATGGCACGAGAGCATGAGGGGGTATGAGTAGAAGTTGGTGCCAGCCATCTCGTTGGTTTGCTCGCACCAGAAGGGATCTATCGAGTATCGTGACCCATGGTTTATAGCCAGCAGGTTCTGCGCTCCACAGGCAAGGGCCGTGTCGTCGTTGATGCGCTTGATTAAGGGAATGCCGGCGAACTGATGTGCCCTCACTGCCGCTGACTGACCCTGAACAGAGCTGAGGAGCTCACCGACTGTTTTTGAGGGCTCCAGCAATACACGCGTCGGTATAGTCGCCAACGTCACACCCACCATGTCCTCGATCCTTTGTACAGGAGCATCACGTCCCGTCACGGTCTCCCAGAAGACAACGTCGTTTGCTGCAGAGTAGGTAGAAACCGTCAGTGCCCAAGCTGTGCGGATTCTTGTGGCTGCAGTGATATCTGATCCGGACTGACTGACTAAGTCTGCTTTGTGGATCATCAGACCACTCGCGCTGGCCTGATAGTCTGGACTTGGTAGACGTGGGAAGTGCTGGGCCGAGATGTTGGAAAGATGGGACTTCCAGAACTCGGCTGCTTGATCCGGGTCAACTTCTCCAAGGTATCGAATGAAGCTGGCGTAACTAGGGCCGCTGATTTGGGCTGAACTCGAAGCACTCTGGTAGCATTGCTTGACTTTGTCCAGGACGAGAGGTAAACACCAACCATCGTAGACAGCGTGATGAATGGTCCATACAAAAAATGTCCCAG
This sequence comes from Fusarium sublunatum, assembly GCA_013623665.1. Lineage (NCBI taxonomy): Eukaryota > Fungi > Ascomycota > Sordariomycetes > Hypocreales > Nectriaceae > Fusarium > Fusarium sublunatum. The sequence goes on from JABFFF010000075.1 coordinate 110,263, forward strand.
CAGGTCCATCGTCAACGAGGTGGTAGCTGGACAATCTGTCGCCATTATGGAGAGGAATCTGACACCGGGACTTTTCCACATCGGAAAGGGTTGCAACAATAGACCATTGGGGGGCATCCTCGGCCACAACAACCTGCACGAAACCGGTGTCTTCGACATGGACAATCCTCGTCCGCAGCGTGGGCTCTGCTTTGGTCACGATATCCCAGGCCTTCCTGAACCTAATGATGTCTATATCGTCTGGGAGGCGGTAGATGAACTGGGCAACGTATGCTCCTGGCTCCTTGGTTGAGAGTGCCATGAGCCCCTCTTGTATGGCGGTACAAGGGTAGATGTCCTGAATATCTTGGACATTGATATGAGCAACAGTTGCAATCTCGCGTCGGAATACATCCATCGAGGCCACGTTGGACAATAACGAAAATGGCTGGTAGGCCGTGAGGGTAGCCTTGGACAGGGGGACTGCCGAGTCAGCCATGTCGAGTAGGGATGCATTTTGGAAGACACCGGCCACAGTCAAGTTGATATTGGACCTTCGTGCAAGCGTTACCAGTTGCATTGCGCCGAGCGAGTCGCCTCCGAGACGGAAGAAGTTGTCTTCGACTCCGATGGACCCCTCGTCAATATTCAGCACCTGAGCCCACATGACAGCCAGTTGCTTCTCCATGTCGCTGGACGGAGCTCTGCCGCTCTTTGAGGCCAGATTGTATGATATCATGACTTTCGTCGGTACTGACTGTGCTAGCAGTCGCAGACTGCGTCGGTCAAGCTTCCCAGAGGAGGTAAGGGGCATCTTGGAGACGGGAAGCCATACGGATGGGACCATATAGACGGGTATGACAATAGCCAGCAACATCTCGAGGTCTTTGGCACGAGACCTGAAGGTGTTGTCCATATCCATCAAGATACTTTGGTCTACTCTGTCACTGTTGCCCAGGGACGTGTCCGCATCGGCGCAGATAAAGCAGCCGAGTGATTTACGACCATCTGATACGATGAGCTCGACGGCAGATTCCCAGCCGTCTGGCAGACTTTTCTCAATGTGATGCTCTATCTCTCCAAGCTCGATGCGCTGGCCGTTGAGCTTGACCTGAGTATCTTTGCGTCCAAGATAGGTAAGCGTACCATCGGAATTATAGCACACTAGGTCACCAGTTCTGTAGAGCTTGCGATCCGGGTTGCTGTCTTCACTTATTCCTTCAAGGCAGGCAGGCGGAGACACAAAGGACTGTGCCATTCTGTCAGGCATATTCAGGTAGCCGCGAGAAACAATGGGACCATCGATGAGAAGCTCGCCTATACAACCAATTGGGACGAGAATGTTGTGATCAGCAGCGTCAACAACCCAAGTGACACAGCCGACGGCGCGGCCAATGTTGGTGGCTTTCCCTGGTTGGGCAATATCACCACAGTAGGTCGAGTTTACGGAGCATTCAGACGGCCCATAACAGCATTGCAGAGACACATAGTCGCGCCAGATATCAACACACTTGGTGGTTACAGCTTCTCCGCCCAGAGCCAAAGTCTTCAACGTGGGGACATCTGTTGGTTTGAGGAAGCAAGCGACTGTTGGGGTTATATCGGCCAAGGTCACCCCATAGCGATTGATTGCACCGGCCAAGTCATTCAACCTCTCATGCTCTGAAGGAACGCATACGCACCCTCCAAGGCTGAGTGTAGTGAATATCTCGGCAAGACTGTTGTCGAAAGTGTACGAGGCGAACTGCAGCACCCTTGAGTCTTCCTCGTAGCCCAACTTAGGACCCGAGTACATGGCATTGGTGGCAAGACCTCTGTGCTCTAGAACCACACCCTTAGGTCTACCCGTACTTCCTGAGGTGTAGATGGTAAAGCAGGCGTTGTGAGGTGTGACTTGAGGAAGGAAAAGGTCTTGTGTAAGGGAGATGGTTTGTAGCAGACGGGCGTCTACAACCACTGTCGTCTTGGCTATGGTTCTAGTGGCCAGTGACGGGGATACAAGAGCAATAGAGGAGCCCGTATCCTCGACGCGAAGTTGGATAGCAGCATCGGGGTAAGAGGGCACTATCGGTACGCATACGCCGCCGGCCTTCAAGACAGCCAGCATAGCAACTATAGCAAAAGCAGACTTGTCAAAGCATACAATGACAGGGTCTTCCAGGCCAACACCTAAGGACGCAATGTGATGGGCGAGCTTGGTTGAGGCGTTATCAAGCCCAGCGTAGGTAAAGTCCATGTCCCACGACGCGATCGCGGGAGCATCAGGACGCGAGATGACTTGCAGGTTGAACAGGCCGTGGACGCAGCTCTCAATAGCCTCAGGAATGTGCTGGTTCCATCGACGGAGCTGCTGGTGGTGCCAGGAGCCAAGATGATCGAGCTGGCTAACAGGCTGGTCGCAGTGGTGAAGCACATTGCTGAGCGCCTTGGTAAAGGTACTTGCAACATTGGTTGCTTGCCCGTCTGACAAGGTGTCCGACCAGTACATTAGATCAATAGCCATGTCGTTGTCTCCAGCTTCGATGTTTACGGACACATTGTACTCGTCAGGGTCGTAGGTAGGTCGACATTCTTCAAAGACGAGGTCTGGAGGATTCTGTGGGGATGGTGGCAGCTTTCTATACGACAGGGCTGTGTTGAAGAGTGCAGCGTCAGAGAGCTGAAGAGCATGTTGAACCTGAGCCAAGGGGATGTGACGGTATTCCAGGCTGTCCAGGTAGTCTCTTTGCACGAGACTCATGACGTCCCCCAAAGTGGTCGAACGATCGAAGTTAACGCGACACGTCACCATGTTGATGACAGGCCCAACGACGTCGCGGATGCCTTCAATCTGCGAGTCACGAGCAGACGTGAGGTAACCGAACAGGACCTCTTCAGAGGCAGAATAAAGACGCAGTGTCAGTGCCCAAGCAGCATAGATGGCGTTGACAATGGTGACTCCCCAGTCGTCACACAGGCTCTGCAGCTCTGACAGCTCTTCAAACTTGATCCTGACATGTCTCAACTCCGTCGAGTCAACCAGCCCGCCATCGTCGAGGACAGGGAAGTGGCATGGCTCGACACCTGCCAGGTACGACTTCCAGTAGTCGATGCCGGGTTGAATGGACTGGCTTTGTAGGTCTTTGATGTAATCGCGGTACAGCGGACCTCTGTCTTGTCCCATAGTCCCCTCGTACGCCAATGCAAGATCGCGGAAGAGGATTGACAGCGAAGTACCATCCATAATGACATGGCTGATGTCCAGTTTGCAAAAGACCTTGCCGCTCTTGGATGTGCAGACTTCAAAGCGGTGCAACAACTGAGAGTTGTCTTTCTGGTGAAGGTGCGGAACGTCCAGAGCACTGAGTACGTGTTCATCTGTATCGTCCTCTGACACAATGGCCGCAGGCTCGACCTCATTCAGCACGACCTGGTCGTATAAAGAGTCCTCCAGAGTCACACTCTCGACAAAGATTGTCCTAAGCATAGCATGGTACTTTACCACCTGTTTCCAGGCATTGACAAGTCTGTTCACATCCACGGGCAGGCCACTCCTACTCTGTACCTCGTGGAGAGTGTAAGCAGCGTAAGCAGCACGGTTCTTGGTGGTGCTGACTAGAAGTCCTGATTGCATGGGGGAGCAAGGGTATGCATCCTCGACAATACTCATGTCTGTGACTCCAGCATCGGGCAGCTTCTCGTCTGTCAATAGTCGAAGGCGGTCATAGGTAAGGGAGAGAAGTGGGAAGTCACTCAGGGTAGGCTCGGGGGCCATGGAAGTCAAGGATTGAATAACCTCGCCGAGGCTTTGTTGGCAGGAAGTGATCCACTGACGGATCTGGGGTTGGCGGTTCATATCTTTATTGAACACAAAGGAGAACCTGAGGGATCCCTTGATGACAACGGCAGAGACCTCGAAAAGCGAGATACAGGTCGTCAGGGGACCGACGTCTGCGCCTTGGGTAGCACCCTTGACCTCTCCGGCGATATCCCCCTCCGGGGTAAACAGAGCACCCTCACGCTCCAAAAGCTGATATTGGCCCAGGTAGTTGAAGGTGATCTCGAGTGGCCAGTGACGGGAGAAGGCGTCTTTACCTTCCTTGGTTAGCCATCGGCTGGCAAAGTAAGGCCTTCCGTTGTCTGGAACTTTGCGTCGTGAATCCTTAACCATCTTTACCGTGTCTATGAGACTAGACTGTGTGTCTGATCCAGCAAAGACCGGGTAAATAGTCGTGAACCACCCAACCACGTTCGACAAGTTGATGGAGGGGTCCCAAGGCTCTCGGCCGTGTCCTTCAGCGAACACGGCAGGGATGGGTCTGTCCGTAAACGTCTGGCCAAAAGAGTAGATCATGGCTGCCATAAGGACATCGGGAATCTCGGTACGAAGAGACTCGTGGCATTTGGACAAGAGAAGGGATGTATGCTCAGGTCCAATGTCGAAGCCTTCTCGAGCCATCTGTCCGTATACGTTGGGTACGTCCTTCATTCCCCAGTACTCAGCATTCCCGTCAGGAATGCCATGTATCGGTAGCACTTGTTCTGGCAACTGAGCCCTGGCATGCTCTAGCTGCATCTTGCTCCAGACCTGGAAAGGGAGTGGGTGGTCTGTATCATGGACTGCTTCTGGTCGTAGTAGCAGATCCTCTAGTTCTTGGAGAATGATTCTCCAGGAAACCAGGTCAATTATCAGATGATGGGCGACGACAAACAGGAGCTGCCCCTTGTCGTCTCGGTCAATGAGGTCAGCAGCGAGGATTGGACCGTCTAACGCGCTAAGACAAGTCTGGCTGTCGACTAGAAAGTCGTCCACTTCGTCCTTCGAAGCCACAGAGAGGGTACGCAGCCGATAAGAGGACGCAATTTCATTGGTAACTCGCTGCTGCCATTCGCCATTGGCGTCTTGGCTGAACCTAGCACGAAGCATTGAGTGTTTGCGAATAACAGTCTCGATAGACCTGCGCATATCTGACTCAGGAATATGTCGACTTGTGCGGAGGAGAAAGCTCTGGTTGTAGTGGCCCTGAGCGTGGTTTGGTCTCGAGAAGTACAACTTCTGGATAGGCGAGAGTTCGAATGGTTGATCCATGGTCTCTTCATGCAATAAAGGCCTGTCTATATCCTTTACCTGTAGTGCTAGCGCGCTGATTGACTTGCAACTAATGATTTGCGACACAGTCAAGCCAAGGCCGCGTTTTCTGCACTCGCTCATAACCTGCATGGCCGAGATAGAGTCACCACCAACGCTTAAGAAAGACTGTTGGAGACCAAGCTGTTCCTTTTTGAGGTTCAAAACGTGAGTCCATATCGTGTGCAGCTCTGTCTCGATCTTGTTTCCAGACGTCAGTCCTTCAGAGGACCCGGTCGCTGTTACAGGGTTGAGTTGCCGATACAGAGCCTCGCTCATGTCATCAACCCACTTGGCAGTCTGCTTGCGGTCCAGCTTTCCAGACTGGAGACGAGGGATGAACTCGATGGCGAGCCACATGGACGGGACCATATACGCCGGCAACCTCTCAGTCAACAGCTGCTTTGCCTCTGCCACTTTGGCTCGAGCAGTATCCTCGAGCTGGCCTTCTATCAGTTTGTAAGGCTGGCCTTTGGGCACCAGGTCCTGGTTCAAGGCATCGCTGAGCTGAACAATGGCCAAGAGCCGGCCTTTGCAAAGTCCTTCCTTGGGCAGAACAACCATGCCGTGCTTGATACTAGCACAGACGTTGATGTGGTGCTCGATTTCTCCCAGCTCTATGCGCTGCCCGTGGAACTTGATCTGCGTGTCTATGCGTCCAGCAATGTGAAAGGTACCATCGTGGTTGTACTTGACGAGATCACCCGTCTTATACATCCGCCTGTGACCACTCCGTAGTGGCTGGTTTTGTGTCCACTTTGGATCGACAATGAACGCCTTGCTCGTCTTCTCGGGCTCTTTGTAGTACTCCCGGGCAAGCGTATGGCCTTCGATAATCAACTCACCAACTGCCCCTACTGGCATGAGTCGATCATGGTTGTGCCGATCAACAACCCAGCAGTGAATACCGACTTGATGGCCGATATTCAAGGGGTTCTTGCCATCCCTCATACCTGGGTGGACGTGTGAGACGACGGATGTCTCGGCAGGGCCATAGCAATTGATGAGGTTGATATGAGACCATGAGCGAATGACGGCTTGCGTCATGGCCTCTCCGCCAGTGACAAGTGTCTTCAAGGAGGGGACATTGGAAGGATTTATGAATTTGACAAACGTCGGCGTTAGCAGTGCCCAATTGGCACCAAGTTGAGTGATAGCCTCCTCGATGGCGTTCAGCCGGGCGTGTTCGCTGGGTATGCAGACGCAGCCACCGAGGATGAGGCAGGTGAGGATCTCAGTGATGCTCACGTCAAAGGTAGACGCAGCGAACTGGAGTGATCGCGTGTTGTTGTCCATCATCATGGCAGGTCCGTGAGCGAGGGCGCTCGACATGAGGGCTCCATGCTGGATAAGGGCCGCCTTAGGTTGACCGGTTGAGCCTGAAGTGAAGATCATATACGCTCCATTATCCCATGAACCACAGTCGACCTCGTCGGTGTGCTCGGGTAGATGCAGAAACAGCTCATCATCCACGGGGATCAACTCGGGCGCTACACTCTCGAGCATGCTCTGGTGTTGAGGGGAGCATAAGATGGTCTTTGCATCTAACTTGCGTGTCAAGGCTTGTAGACGCAGCACCGGTTGTGTAGGATCAATAGGGACAAACACTCCGCCCGCCTTGAGGACGGCCATCATTGCAACGACACTCCATTTAGACTTGTCGAAGCAAATGGGCACGAATATCTCTGGCCCAACGCCCGAGGCTTGCAAGCGGCAGGCAAGGCGATCTGAGAGAGATAGGAGTCGTGCGTATGACAAGCTGCCGTCCCAAGCACATATTGCCTCGGCATCAGATCGTGATGTCCCCTGCTCCGAGACGGCTTGGTGAATACACCTCTGCACGTTACTCAGTGGGTTGTTGTTCCAAGCAAGGATTTGCTGCTGGTTCTCTTCACTGAAATAGTCGAGGTTTGATATGAGAGCCTCTGGGTGGTTCATCATCTCCCAGAAGATCTTGTCGTAGGTGCTCACGACATTCTTGGCCTGTTCTCTGGTCATGAATGAGGGGTTCCATGACAAGACGGTATCAAGGGTGACAGGATCCACAAACATGCGGATTTTGCACCACGAAGCTGTGTCTTGTCCGAATGTTTGATTATGTCCATTCACATTTCTTGACTCACGGGTCAGGCTGCGGATGGAAAGTATAGTGTTGAACAATGTCTTTGCCTTGATCTCTGGTAACAACATAAGGGCGGAAAAGCTCCCAGCCAGAATGTTTTGGACCTTCTGATCGGCAGGCACATGCAACTGAGCAACGGTAGCATCGCTACCTGTACATGCCGAGCTTGGTGTAACGGTGTGTTCGCATTCAAATGCAAAGCATACATTGTCGAGTCCAGTGAAACAGCCGAGCAGCACTGCCCACGCTCCGCGTAACGCACTGCACGTCTGGGACGGGTCCTCATGTACAGCGTGTCCCAACCGGCTGGTAAGACTCAGGTGCTCGGACTGGTTCTTCTCGCCGGCGTCAAATGCTGGGAAGATGGTTGGCTCCAAATCTGGCATTGATTGACCAGACGCTGTGACACAGCCACAAGTAAGTAGTGCCATTGTTTAAGCTTTCGTAACGAATCTTGGGAATAATGCTTGCAAATAGTATGTGTTGGTGGGCTGTGGACAGTTCATCAATATCAAGTAGAGATGGGGTTTCTACGTTGGCAGGATGCTGAGGTTCATGAGGGAGCGTACGCACAGCCTCTGCTTATGGAGAATCAACCAGATATACCCTTGTTACAAATCCTACTTCAAACACGGCGACAACGCCTCACTCCTTGTAAAGAGTGTGCAGGGGGGCCGGAGAAACTCCTACCTATCGAGTGTTGGCTTTCCATCGCAAGAGCATCATGCATTGACTAGGGTGACAGGACAAGACAGGACAGTACAGTACAGGAACAATTGTAGCTTTGGAAGGGAAACAATAGATTCGTCTCCGCCCCTTGTCCACTGCTTCGGCTACGGGTACCCCGGTTGGTAAAGGTAGCCAAGATGAGATCGCGCCAATGGTTCTCGTTACGACGCTCCTGCTCTGCAGCTTCTCATCTTGTTGTGGTCTCCAATCTTGGTCTGTTGGGAAAGGTATCAGCTGAAAACAGGGATCAAGCATAGCCTGATGGAGAGACATTGCACAAAGATAATCAGACCAAACCATGGAGAAGCTGCGTGGAATGATCACTTTGGGAGTTATAGACTTGTGATCGAACAGCAACTAGCAGTTCTCAGGGATAAGACATAAATTCGATATATAAACAAAGCCATTTTAACAGATGCCAGTATTGGCATTAAATTCATGAGCTTGCGCTAAGAAAGTGAATTCTGTATACATCTGGCTAAGGATTAGCGTCAAGGCCTCATTTCTGCCGATCTCGATGTGAGAGTCAATCATTCCTTCTATGATCCACTAGCAAGATCCAACTTGACTCAAGCATCATGAGGAGATAGGAACTAGCCCAGGATAGTCCAAGTGTATGACTACACAGAACAGAAGAACAGGAGACCAAACCCGGTACTCGATATATGTCAGCGGCGCAGTGGAGAGGAAGATAGATTCCCTGTCATGCAGGTCAAGGTTTCACCATCCCATCATGCCGATGACGGAACCGTCCCTGGCGATACATTGCATTAGATTATCCAGTAAGATAACAAAGATCCAGATAGAGTTCCATAAGACGTTATGCTAGAATCTATGACGCCTAGTGGCGGCGAGTATCCGTTGGATGTCTTGCAGCCATTGGGCCGTGAACGAGAGTTTTTTTTGCCTTTCCCAGCTGCCGGGTAGTTGCACTTCCGGCCGGCACATGCTTTAGTGCTATGTGACACGGGCTTAGCTGGTCCCCTGAGGAAACAAGCATCGATGTGATAACTTGGCACATGGAGACACTATTGAACACGCTTGGCCGCATACCGTCTTGTCACTCATTTGCCGGCGTGACAGTGGAGTCGAGCCTATGCACGCACCGTATGGTAGGTCACGAATCACATCATCGATGACTACGAATACAGCACAGGGGAGAAGAGACGATGGAGGAGAAAACACGAAGGTGGAGTTGAAACTCCATTTCAATATTCTTGGCTCGCACAGAGAGAGAAAAGGACCAACAACTCCGCTCCGCCAAGTCGTCAGGAGTTGCCGCAAAGAGTAGTGCAAGCCGAAGAAACAAGGTCACCAGTTTGATCAATTTTGAGCGCTAGTTTAGTGCAGAAAGCTGTTGGCTTCATTGTCTGCCCGTATTTGGTGAGAATAACTGTAGAGGAAGGGGTCCTAGGGAGTCGACAGGAGACTATCGTGTTGAAACGAAACTTTGGCGAGAAAAGGTTTAACCCTACCTAGACAGAGACAACAGCTCCACAGAGGCGAAATTGTTAAAGAGAAACTGGGGAATGAGACTACAAACGACATGATTATTCGTTGCTGTAATTGGCTGTAGGAATACCCTCTTCGTTTAGCCTCCGGGTAGAGGATGGCCTCTCACCTTGGCGTCCCCTTGGCTTTGCGGAGCCGCAATCTCTGTCTCAACCACACACTGACACGCCATCTCTCATCGCGGTGGGCAGGTAGGCACGAGGCACTGAAGAAAAAAAAAATCCTAGGCTCATGGTGGGTTAGTCCCTTGCATCGGTTAACTAGTCAGCCTCAATCTGGCAGCTTGATGTTGGCTGAAAAACCTAAATGATCGTATTGCAAGGATAGCCCTGATGAGCGGAGTCAAGAAGCCCCGTTTTGGGGCCAACATTGCCGTTGGTAGGCTTAGGAGAGATCGTCGATCAGGACATCATTACCTTTTTTAGCTTCCGCCGTCCCGCCCCGGCCCGTTCCTAATCAGATCATTCAATTCTCCTCCTCCGGACGCTCAAAACTCGTTAGCAGCGTCGACCGGGACCGGAACTGGCGCCTCGACGATAGCCGACGGGTCTTCGGGGGTGATTGCCGTGGAAAAATCAAGAAACTGCCTGCAACAGGCCTCTCTCTCTCTAACTGACGGCTGAATAACAGCTGATGTGACTCGCAGCTCTAGTGTACCCATGCTGCCATAGAAGTGGTGCAGTTTCTTGAGTTGTAGTACAGTCTCTTCACACTCCACTCGCACGCGTCTGACGTGTCGCTTTCTCTTTTCTCTCCTGTCCCTTCTTCCCATTTTGCGTTTCTTCGTCATCTTGAGCCTTTCCCTTGGGCAGGCTGCAGGATAGTAGGTTGATTGTCTAATTACTTGCCTCGCTTAGCCCCTAATTCCACACAATTCTCTAAGCTCTTAGCACTCAGGCCTGGAAAAGGGTCATTTCCATCACTAACACCATGGCTTCATCGTCGTGTGATGACTCTTTCGGACCATATGCCAGTGGTTGTAGAGGAGGTTTTGACTTGACGTTACTATTTGAAGAGTCTATACTTGTTTTGCCGATCACTGCCCTATTGCTTCTCGCAGCTCCATGTCGAGTTGTCTACCTTTTGCGCAAGAACAAGGTAAAGGTCGAGAATAGCTACTGGGTGCATTGCAAAATTGTACGTTGATAGGACCAAGATTTCTGATATTGCGTGCTCTAACATCTTCAAGATACTATGCCTTCTCCTGATAGCATCACAAATCAGCCATCTCGTCTCCTGGACTCGGTCCTCAGCAGTTGCGACCAAAGCCTCTCTACCAACTGCCGCCCTATCATTTGTCGCATCCATCAGCGTGCTGGGCCTGTCCTACGTCGAGCACGTCTATTCGTATCGACCATCAACAGTACTCAACCTCTTCCTACTATTCTCAGTCCTTTTCGATGCCACGCGAACGAGAACATTATGGCTACAACGATACAACGGGTTCGCTGCCATCACTTCCCTGATCACGACGATGGTCAAGATCGCCATGCTTATTGTTGAAGCAATCGAGAAGCGTCGTTACTTGCGTCCCCAATACCGTTCATTGCCCCCTGAAGTCACAAGCAGTATCTTCTCGCAATGGTTCTTTTCTTGGCAGCTGCCTCTGTTCCGCGTTGGCTACTCTAAGCAGTTGGATATTGAAGATTTGTTCCCTCTCGACAAGCATTTCAAGTCTCTATATCTTCAGAACCTGCTGCAGGCTGCGTGGACCAAATGTATGTCATTCTTCCTCTGGCTCCGCACATAGACGTAGTTCATGGGATACTGATAGCTGTATAGCATCCAAAAGGGGAAACTATGCTTTGATGTTGACCGTCCTGAGGACACTGAAATGGCCTACTCTGTCCATTATTTTCCCGCGTTTGTGTTTGATCGCCTTTACCTTCTGTCAGCCGTTCCTCATATCAGCAACTTTGGACTGGGCTAGCAAAGATAGTGACTCTGACGATATGGACCAAGGCTATGGCCTCATAGGTGCTTGGTTCATCGTCTTCATTGGTCTAGGAGTATGTTCTTACTTTCCATGTACCGTAGCGGAGCATCATGTCACTGACGCTTGGTATAACAGATCACGGCCAGTCAAACTCAGCATCTCACTATCCGTGCTATCACCATGGCCCGCGGACAGCTTGTATCGATGCTCTACGACAAGGCTACGGACATCAGCATCACAGCTGCCAACCCTACCGCAGCTCTGACTCTGATGAGTGCCGACATTGAGAGGATTAATACGGGGTGGCGCACCGCTCACGATGTCTGGGCCAACTTGGTCGAGATTGTTATTGCAGTCTACCTGCTGGGACGCCAGCTTGGGATTGCGTGCCTCATTCCCGTCGGAGCAGCAATTTGTAAGTAAGCCCTTGATCAAGTTAATGGGAACGAAAAATACACTTGCTAATTCAGCGCCAACTCAGTCTCCATCATCGGATCTGTCATTGCCGTCAGTTTCGTCATGGCTCGTCAAGCCTTGTGGCTCGAGGCTATTGAAAGGAGAATTACCGTAACATCGCAGATGCTTGGCAGCATGAAAGGTGTTAAAATGTGTGGATTGAGTGATGTGCTCAGCGTTCGTATTCAGGCGCTGAGGACCGAGGAGATGCGCATTTCTGGCAAGTTTCGCAGGTTGTTGATTTGGAACATGGTCTTGGGTGAGTCCTCAATATGCACATTCTCCAAGAACTTTACTTACTTTGGCCCTACAGCCTACCTTGCTCCTATCTTTGCCCCCATCCTGACTTTCGCGACGTACAGTCTTGTCGCCCGGTCACGGGGAGGAGGTGATAACCTGGACATCAACCGCATGTTTACGTCCTTATCGCTGTTTGCACTCCTGCAAGAGCCTTTGTCCTCGTTTGTCACAGCGCTATCATCTTTGATGGGCTCTGTCGGGAGTTTTAAGCGTATCCAGGCTTTTCTCGGCACAGACGTCCGCGTCGATGACAGAATCATCCAAGATGACAACAAAAGCGATGGCTCCTTGACCCCCAAGTACTCAGGCAGCGAACCAGAAAAGAACTCAACCTCACCTGAGAAAGAGCCCAAACTGATGAAAGATGCGTCGCTCAAGAGTTCACTGAATGGGAACGCTATCGTTGTCGAAACCGGCTCTTTTGGTTATGACAAGACTAAGACACCCACATTGAGCGACATCAACGCCGAGGTACCCCTAGCCAAGTTCACCCTCGTCGTGGGACCTGTCGGTAGTGGCAAGTCAACTCTTCTCAAAGCATTCCTTGGAGAGGTGCCCACCATGGCCGGATCTGTCCACGTATCACACTCAGATATTGCTTACTGCGATCAAACCCCATGGCACATGAACGGCACTGTACGAGATAGTATCATCGCCTTCTCGCACGTAGACGAGCGTTGGTACCAGCAAGTACTAGATATTTGTGCTCTCAAGGAGGATCTCGCCCAACTTCCTCGGGGAGATCTCAGCACGATAGGAAGCAAAGGCATCGTGCTCAGTGGAGGCCAGAGCCAACGTGTCAGTCTAGCGAGAGCTCTCTATGCACAAAAAGGCATGATAATTCTGGATGACGTCTTTAGCGGACTAGATGCGCACACTGAGAATATTGTCTTCCACAACCTGCTCGGAACTCATGGTATGTTGCGACAGCTCAAGACGACCGTCATCGTTGCTTCTTCTCGTGGTACGTACAATGCTGGATGACTTGTCTCTGAATCTACGCTGACCCGGAGACAGCCAATCGACTCCCTTTCGCAGACCACATCGTCGCCCTTGATGGCAGTGGTATAGGCTGTGAGCAGGGAAGTTTCGACAAGCTGGCCAACACTGACAACTACGTGTCTCGCCTCCCCATGTCATCGGCAGACTGGACATATGTGCAAGTTCCCGCCGCTACTGAGTCGTCGGCTGATGCCCTCGCGAACTCGGAGGTAGCCCTTCTCGAGGACATCCAAGACCCTGCCAGTAGTCGGACTGGCGATATGGCAATATACGTCTACTACATCCGCGCCATCGGTTGGATTCCAAGCTTAATCTTTGTCTTGGCCATTTGCGCTTTCATTGTTTGTCAATCCTTCCCCACCATCTGGCTCAATTGGTGGGCGGCTGCCAATGCCCGTGAACCCTTCACACGGCTCGGCTATTACCTGGGCATCTACGCTATGCTTGGTGGTCTAGCCATTATCTTTCTAGTCGTGAGCACCTGGCAGATGATCGTCACCATGGTCCCTCTGTCGGGCAACAACTTCCACAAGAGCCTGCTCCAGACGGTGCTCAACGCGCCCATGTCCTTCTTCGCCGTTACTGATACAGGCGCCATAATCAATCGATTCAGCCAAGATCTACAACTTATCGATATGGACTTGCCTCTTTCAGCGCTCAATACCTTTGCCACATTCGTCTTGTGTATCGCTGAAATGGTCTTGATTGCCGTTGGTTCGTATTATACGGCCATCGCGTTCCCTTTCCTATTTGTCGCGTTGTGGGCGGTCCAGCATACATATCTACGGACGTCCCGCCAGCTCCGTTTCATGGATCTGGAGGCAAAGAGTCCACTCTACGCCCTCTTCACCGAGTCCGTCACGGGACTGGCAACACTACGTGCATTCGGTTGGCGCGGTGCCCTTGAGAAGAAGCACCACGAGCTCCTGGACCGGTCGCAGAGGCCCTTTTATCTTCTCTACGCGGTTCAACGATGGTTGACTCTTGTTCTAGACATGTTTGTCACGGCCATCGCTGTGTTGGTGGTTGTCCTTATTACTCAGTTGCGAGGCGTGCTGCCGGCTGGATTGATCGGCGTGGCCCTGGTCAACATCATCCAGTTTAGCCAGCACCTTAAGCTGTTGATGACCTTCTGGACAGACCTGGAGACTCATATCGGGGCAATCTCTAGGATCAAATCCTTCACGTCCCATACAGCTTCGGAGCACGAACCGCAGGAAAAGGAACAGCCGCCGTCCATGTGGCCCTCTAAAGGCACAATTGTATTTGATAATGTCACGGCTGGATACAGGTACGCCCACGAATAAACCACATTATACAGCTAATCTTTAACCATCTGTTGGTAGGGAATCCGAGCATGTTCTGAGAAACATATCTATATCGATCGAGGCTGGGCAAAAAATCGGTATCTGCGGTCGAACCGGAAGGTGAAGCAACTCCATTCTCATTTCCTACATAGATTTACTTGGCTAACTTCTTTGAACTCGCAGTGGTAAGAGTTCCATGGTCTCATGTCTTTTCCGCATGGTGGACCTTCACGGTGGTCGCATACTTATAGACGACCTCGACATCAGCACGCTCCCCCGTGAGGAAGTTCGCACGCGGCTAGTTGGCGTGCCACAAGATGCATTCCTCATCGATGGAAGCAGCGTGCGGTTGAATGCTGACCCTGCTGAGGGACTCGCGGATGCTGCAATTGAGGATGCGCTGAGAGCTGTTGAGCTGTGGGATATCGTTGCTGAGAAGGGCGGACTTGATGCGCCCATCGAGGAGCTGCATCTCTCGCACGGACAGAAGCAGCTATTCTGCATTGCACGAGCTATTTTACGCCCATCGCCCATCGTAGTTCTCGATGAAGCTACAAGCAGGTACGTTTCCGCTCACTCAATCTGGTCTTGTTGATGTACTATACACTAACATGGTGGCCAGCGTCGACTCTCATGTTGATGAACTTGTTCAACGTGTCGTGCGTGAGCGGTTCGAGAATCGTACAGTGATCGCCATTGTCCACAAGCTCCAGTCGGCTCTTGACGACTTCGACATGGTAGCTGTACTTGATGCTGGCGAACTACAAGAGTTGGGACGTCCGCGAGAGCTTCTTGAAAAGGGGTCTGAGGCCTCGGCTTTCGCTGCTCTGTACGAGGGCTTGGCCACAAAAAAGAAAGACAAAAGTGAACCGTCATCAGAATAATCTACAGCTGGATGATCAGTTAGGTGTGGATAATGCTACATAGTATAACTGGTAATTCAACTACAGCGCCATAACTTTTGGGTCGCTCAATCTGCACAATTTAATTACTTTGGCCTGACTCTTGCGAGAGGCAAACAGACGTGTTCGTCAGATGATATCAGGATAGATCCGCGCCCATGTCGGAGGCATCTTCAGAGTGACTCACGCCGAGCCTTGATGCTTGCCAAGCAACGCTCCAGTTCTAAAAACCTACAGGTGGGTGATGGCCCAAAGAAAATTACCCTAGACACAGGCAGCCTTGAAACCGCACAAAGGATATTGATCTATTCTAGGTATGAATCTTCATACATATAAAATTTCATTGTATATTCTTGACCAGTTTTAAATATTAATTAGTCTTTTGCCTTGTCAAGCTGTCATTACATCGTAAAATTTCCGATAAATTCGCATTTTGAATGGGACTGATCAATGTGCCTGCTGAGGAGTTGTCGTCACTCACTACCCACACCTCCCTCAGCCTTAACGAGATCAAACCCGTCCGGCAAACTCTTTTGTATGCGAATGTGCCTTGCTTCACGAATACGAATTTTATTCTTTTGCCTCTAGACTCAGCGCCTTGTCCCTCATCTGCCACAGCATTTCCGACATGGCTCTCTAACTCGCGCACGAAGCAAAGCCCCCCAACAGCCCCAATTTTCAACCATGTATTTCAACTGTTGTCAAGACAACATTTGGATGTCAATTGAAAGTTTACTGATGGTGGAAGAGTATGTTACGTCATTACAATTAACTCAGAGGCAAGGATACTGGTTCTGAATACGGGTCGGCGCGCATGCGAGCTACTTTCTTGCGTCTTTTAGAACATAATCAGACTTTTCAGCTATGCGTAATACATGCGACCATAGGTAGTGGAAAATACGGGATCCCGTCCGCTCTCCCATAGTCAAGCCACTAACCGGCGGATTAGTAGTTGGGTCGGTGACGACCAGCGAATCCCCGCTGTTGTATGTAATTTTTGCTCTGGAGATCGGTGACCTAGCCCTGAAGTAACAAGTAGAAGGAAGGCCCCGCAGTGTTTTTAGTTTTACATACAGCACAGCACCTGCTAGCAACTGATTTGTTGTTCTCCATGTTGAGTGTTCACGGTAACGCCGAATCTAGCCGAACCGAAAGAGAGACAATGTAATCGACTATAACACTTTTAGACATCGACTCTATTATTCCAGCACCCAGTGAATGTGTTCTCTTCAAAGTTACTGGAATTTAATACTCCCCTCATCTGAACTGCGTCAGTATCAGTCTCCATGGCTTGTGGCTGGATCGGGTTCATCAAGAAGCAGTCACTTATCAGACCGGGCAGTCAATAAATATATCCGTGTCAAGTTTATAGCCAGGACTAGCAAACAGATTCCAGACCTTCCAAGTACCTTTCTTAGCACACACATCATCACATGGGTCCTCCTAGGCTATTTGTTACACAAGAGTGGGATAGTCAACTTGCTTACCAAGTCGACTTCCAAGTGCCCAGATACCCATTACATTTCAATCATATACAGCTGAAAGGAACCAGACATACCTTCTCAATTCATCCATGGTGGCTAAAAAGACACAAGCTGAAACGTTATCCCACGCTGGAAAAGAATGCTCTTGTCCGATTTTATCTTACAGCCCATGTCTAGCGCGTGCTTGGGGGGGCCCAATCCGCAGCAGAGGCAAATGCAGCTAGTCGATTGGGGAAGTTGCTCAAGCGTCAAGAAATCAATAAAACGGACATTCCTCCCAATTAGGATCACAAGGTTGCCGCTGTGGTATTTAGTGCGGGGCTATGGCTGGATGGTTGACGTTCTGGGCTGGCTGTGACAGGGCTATTCTTCCTAAAAGAAAGCCGAGACTTCAAATGTGCAGGCAACCATCAATATTGGCAGAGATTGTGTGGAACGGACAGTGATTTCTCTATCAAAAGGCTCCTTGGAGACCTGACTGCTGACTGACTGGGTCTTGACTATATAAATGATTAAATGCGCCCTAACAGCTGCTCAGCATGTCCATCTTCCTCGCTTTTCCTTCAACTCCTATCGATACATCAAAAACTTGGTTTCCAGGCTGTCACTCCTCCTAACAATTAGAAATGGAGGGTATAATTGAACGCTGCCGTAAGTGCAGTGCTGCTCTTGTTTGTCGGACGTCTCGCAATAACACACACAATAGGTATTATTCAGAGTCACAAGACTCTGATCACCCCCAAGTTCTGGGACAACGTCCTGTATGACTATGATAAAAAATATCCAAATCCAGAGTATGATCTTGACAACTATATCGGTAAGATGGCCAGATCTTGTTGAGTGTCTCACGGTTAACATCTGGTTGCAAGGGGGCTTCGCTGTAGACGAAGGACAGATCGGTCTCGTGCCTAAGGCGCCTTGCAAGAATTCTCCTCTTACAGGTGATGAATCCTCTTCCAAGAAAGCGCTGAGGAGCAATCCAGATGCGACGCCTCTTCTTGTCTGCCAGTACGGGAGTGAGCCGAAGCTTAAGAAAACCAAAGAGTCCATGGCTATTGAACCTACCCAAAACACTGAGCCGGAGCCCCCATTGACTAAGCAAATCCCGATGGTAATGGAGATGAACGAAAAAAGTCAGCTGGAAAACGTATGATCCATGATCATTCCTAATGGTACCTGTTTCTCATTGAATCACAGGGTTTGCTAGACGAGTATGAATATCTCCTTCATACCTATACGGTTGCCAAGCCTCCACAAGGGATGCAGGACCCTACAGCAAAGTTCGTTTTCACTGGCAGTCAAAAGCTGCGTGGAGCACTGTTTGTAAACTCAAACACCTTTGTTCCGTTGAAAGCCTTGAACGATCGCATCGGCTATGTCAGTGGGCTTGACGGGGATTCCGACCGTCAGTCAGCATATGCACTGGACTGGCTCACATATCTTGCACATGCTCCTAAGTATGATTTGATGGCGATTCCTGATGAGGCGTTATGTGGCTTTTCGCGAAAGGACTGGGACGATGCTGAGCTTCGGGAGACATACGATGGCTCCCATCTCTTGCTAAGTAACGACAGAGGATCTTTGAGGCAATACGATGAGCAAGGAAGACGACAGAGTCTGCAAAGTGTCGATTTCCTCTTGAACCTGTTTAAGCCTGGCGAAAACAGCAAACCAACAAAGGATGTGGCACGCTACATCTTCACTCGCTGGTGTCGTGGGTGTCTCTCTTCTCTTCCATTAAGTCAACAACGCTAATGAGTTTCTAGGTGTTGCCTATTGTGCTTCCATAGCAGCGAAAGAGCCTTTTTCTGTGAAAGCTCGATATTTCACAATTCCACCGCAGCTTCAGATCCAATTCATCTATGCTATAGATGATGATGTTAAGAACGCCGTTGCTGCGCTAGAAAGCCCTGACAACACGAATGACGACATACGACTAGAGGCTCATGAATTTGCAAAGGGCGGTTATGAGCAAGTGTGGAAGAATGCTATTGACTCGGCTCATACAGCTGTTCAGAATAAACTTGGTATTACCATCCCCAAACAGATCGCATTACACAATGACTTTATCCCCAACAGTTATGTCCCTCTTGGCCGACACCCGCAGCGGTTCTTCACCATTTATGTTACCAAGGAGAGCTACAGGGCCTTGCTCAGGGAGAAGTTCCCACTTGGGCCGGAGAACTTCGATGAATTGCGAGATTTCCCGGCTCCCACAGACGCTCTTCTCAAGGAAATGAAACGCATCCAGAGCCTGATTGGGTATGAGCAGAGCTTTTCTATGACAGAAACCAACATAAATTTGCCACAGATGAACGATGTCAAGAATTGGCCGCGTTGCATGAGTCAAAACGCCGTCATGGGTGGAATAAGTGCTGTCACGGTGAGTCAGTCTTTAACCATGACTTACTCAAACTAATGAATCGCAGATCGCTGTCGATCACTTAAAGTTCGAAGGGATCAGAACTGCCGAAGTAGGTTATCCAGTCCCCATATCAAATTTTACCTATACTGACCAAGTGCCACTCAGTGGCTCCATCGATCTGCGTACTCGTATGGAGGCATTCAAACCTCGGATCAATACACAATTCCGTGCAATTCCTCTCAAACCCCGGAGAATCTCGTCTTTGGGACCTATGAATGCAACACTGAAATGCTTAGGTATCGCGCCCACCGACATGATGTGCTTTGCGGATGGACTTACAAACTCCCAGATACGAATCATACCTGAAACGAATAGTCAAGCAGCTTGAGATCAGAGTCAAGCTTATCACAAGCCTGGTTCCGGACGACAGATGGGGTAATGATCCCCTACCATGGTTTGTTCGAGGGTTGAACTATGAATGGTCCTTCCGTCCACCTAACCACCCTGGGTACGTCGCGAGAACATATCGCTATTTCGAGCTTTTCTCTCGGGCGTATCCTACTCGGTTTGAAGTTGAGATGGATGAGGAGTTTGACTCCATGTGGTTGAAAGGGATGAAGGGTTCTGCGGATCCACAGCACAAAGGTCTTTCAAAGCTCATATCCTTGATACTACTCTCGCAGGTAGCACATCACGCCTAGGTCTTGGGTTGAGTGGATTACTGTATTTGGGCGAGATGAATGCGGCTTTGTGGGGGGGAGTAAGAATGTGGCGTACTATTGTCAGAAAGTAGGGTATATTTTTTTTATTTATCTTCCCTTTTATTAAACCGAATTGATTGTGTTAATTGATCTGTC